>CM032231.1:154720000-154848165 GCA_019009955.1 Riptortus pedestris
TAAGGGAGGCCTGAAATTAACAGTAGTGATATTTTGTTTCCTATTGGTTTTTCGACAAACATGCACATGACAAAAGTTGTTTATTTTGTTATTTTCAGTAACTTTTTTTTATATTCACTTTTGTCGTATAGAAAAGTATAAACGAGATATACTAAAATCTAAAGCGGGAGCCAACAATTTTGTTGGGCACTAACGATTGAACCGAACTTAGTAAAACTCGGTATGTGAATAAGCATTAATTCTTCCATGATTATAAGCTATATTAAAAATTTTAGATTCAAAGGGGAGTGGGGATTATAAGAGAGGCTGAAATGAAAAACCGTCTTTTTTATTTTCTATTTGTTTTTCGGCAAACGTGCACATAACAAAAGTTGTTTACTTTGTTATTTAGAGTAACTTTTGTGTGCATTCACTTTTGTCGTAAAATGAAGTAAACACGGGATATACGCTAAACGGGAGTCAATAATTATATTAGTACTTATTTAAGGGGTTTTAATAAATGAATATTATGACAAATGATGTGATGTTTTCGTCTTATATGATAGTTCAAAGTATGATTCGGATTAGTGAGGTTATAAATCTTCGTCATCCCCTCCTCATTTATTTATTTTTCCTAGAAAATAACTTTGTTATTTATTTCCAATAGAAATATAAACTATAAGAGCATTTCCATTATTTAATTTCTATAATGTACCTTGAAGTTATTGAAACAAATATCTAATATAATAACAATTAAACGTTAATGGTAATGTCATTATGACAAAAAACAATATGCGTTTAAACTCGATATGATATTTTCAGGGTACCACTATTATTTAATTCCATCCGGTAGATAAATTATAAAATAATGTTTTGCATCAATAATATAAGTAGAAGAATGTTGAGAAGTCTCATGCGGGAGCGGAAGATGACGGGACCAGTTAATTGAGTTAACTTATTTCCCGTCTGGCATTCCTGGAAGCGATTTCCAGTGAGATTCACTATTCAAATATAATCTTACGTGCAAAACTTTGCCTATACTATGTGAGCTCAGATTGGCTTTTGAAAGGAAATATGTTCATTATAGATGATATTTAATTGTAATAAATGCTACCCATGATTATGGTTTGAACAGTGAAGTCTTACATAAAAAATACCATCACCATTCAGCCTCAAATGAATTCCCGGGCGAAGCCGGGTATCTGAGCTAATATATATATATATATATATATATATATATATATATATATATATATATATATATATATATATATACAAAGTTTTGAACGGACCTCATTTTCATCATCTCGGTAGAATCGATGGACATTTGAAGAAAAATTTCGAAAATCACGTGATGACTACAACCTCAATAGCTGATTTCCCTTAAGGAAATCTGCTAATTGTAACCTCTGTCAGTACATTGATTTTTTTTCGCGAAATTTCACGATAACTTTTTGTTTCACATGTCATGGACACCATATCTGCATTTTGTTTCTTTCGTGTATGTTTGTTTGTTTGTTTGTTACCTTTTCACGCATAAACGGCTGAACCGAATTTTATTAAACTTGGTATGTATATTACTACTAACCCAACTTAGACTTTAGGCTATATTAATTTTCTCTGAGACGAACAGGAGTGGGGGTTATAAGGGAAGCCTGAAATTAAAAATAGTGATATTTCGTTTTCTATTGGTTTTTCGGCAAATATGCACATAACAAAAGTTGTTTATTTTGTTATTTAGAGTAACTTTTGTTATATACACTTTTGTCGTATACCTAAGTTTAAATGCGTTATACGCTAAAAATTATAGCGGGAGTCGACAATATTATTTGCCAAAAAAGACTCAACCGAACTAAATAAAACTCGGTATGTGTATTAGCAGTGAGGCCTTCATTATAATAAGCCATACCAACATTTCTATGGACGGGCAGGAGTGGGGGTTATAAGGGAAGCCTGAAATAAAAATTCACCATATTTACATGTATAAGAGACGGGAAATATAAAAATATCGAAGACTGTGAAGCCTTATCGAACAAATAATTCTATTATTAGCAAATCCACGGCAAAGACGGGTATCAATCCTAAACACTGGGACGGGTAAATGTCAAAATATTGTGCAATGTAAAGCCTGCTAAAAAATACCATCACCATTCAGCCTCAAATGAATTCCCGGGCGAAGCCGGGTATCTGAGCTAGTATATATATATATATATATATATATATAGCTAAGGTACCCGGCTTCGCTCGGGAAATCATTAGAGGCTGAATATTGAGGGTATTTTTATTGCAAGGCTTCAACGTGAACAATTATACTTCCTCTCTGGTCGTATTATTTTTCCATAAGGGTAACTATGGGGGCTTATAGAATAGAAAATTTAATTAAATAGAGTAAAAGAAAATGAGTTCCCAATCAATCCCTCTCAAACACCGTGAATAATGCAAATCATGATCATGGATAGCATTTATTATAATGAAATAGTATCTATAATGCACATATTTTCTGTCAAACCCACTCCGAGCACACATAGTTTAGAAATAGTCGGTTATAAGTAGAAAGAAATTTCAATAGTGCCAGTATTTAACAGGAAATAAGTTAATACAATTAACTGTGTGGGCGGGCCTCCGTGCGACTTCCCCTTCCGCTTGAGATTTATAACCTCACTAATACGAATTATACACAGAACTACCATATAAGTCGAAAAGCAACATTATTGTGCCTATAACAAATAAACATTAATTAGTAGTAATACAATTGGTTACCCCCGCTGCAGTTTTTGCGAATACCTCGTTTATACATTGTTACACGACAAAAGTGGATACATCAAAAGTTATTCTAAATAACAAAAAACCTTCTGTAATATGCATGTAACAGGCTTCCCGGATAACCCCCGTGTCATCCACAGAAATGTTAACATAGCTTATATTCATGGAGGAGAGGATGCTAATTCACATACCGAGTTTTGTTTAATTCGGTTGTTTTATGCACCCAATAAAATTGTTGACTTCCGCTATAGGTTTTAGCGTATATCTCGTTTATACTTCAACATACGAAAAAAGTTTATATAACACAAATTTACTTTATTATTATTATTATTTATTAACGTCCACTTTTTGCAACTTAGGCTAATTGGGACGGGTTATCTACAGGTTACCACCCTTTTCTAGCCAGTGTGGGATTTTAGGACGTTATTTAATTAATTTAGTCACTAAATAATTTCCTTTGCCCAGGCAAGAATCGAACTCGCCACTCTAGGTTTACCATGTGAGACAAAGGTCGACGCTTTAACTCGCATGGCTAACCTAAGCCCCCAAAAAAATCTACTTTAAATAACACAATAAGCAACGTATGTTACGTGCATCCGTTGAAAAACCAATGGGAAACGGAATATCGCAATTTTTCATTTCAGACCTCCCTTATAACCCCCACTCCCGTTTGAGCCTATAAATTTTATTATAGCATATAATCTTGGATGAATTAATGCTAGTTCACATACTGAGTTTTGTTAAATTTGGATAAACCGTTAGTGTCCTATAAAATAGTTGGCTGCCGCTTTAGTTTTTGGTGTATATCTCGTTTATACTTTGTTGTAAAACGAAAGTTAATATAATAAAAGTTACTCTAAATAACAGAATAAACAATTTTTGTCATGAGCGTATCTGACGAAAAACAATAGAAAACGAAATATTACTATTTTTAATTTCAGTCCTCCTATACAACCCCCACTCCTGCTCGCCCCTAGAAATGTTGGTACAGCTTATTATCATGTAGGAGTTACTGCTAATTCACATACCGAGTTTTGTTTAACTCGGTTGAGTCTTTTGTGCCAAATAAAATTGTTGACTCCCGCTATAGTTTTTAGCGTATAACTCATTTATACTTATGTATACGACAAAAGTTACTCTAAATAACAAAATAAACAACACATACAGAGTTTTGTTAAGTTACGTTAAATTGTTGGATCCCAATAAAACTGTCGGTTCCCGCATTGTTTTTGAGTGTATATCTCCTCAAATTGTCATACGGCAAAAGTGAATATAACAAACGTTACATTAAATAACGAAATAAATAGCTTTTATTATGCGCATAATTGCCGAAAAACAAATAGGAAACGAAATATCACTATTTTTAATTTCAGGCCTCCATTACAACCCCCACTCCTCTTCGCCACAAAGAAAATTAATATACCCTAATGTCTACGTTGGGTTAGTAGTAATATGCATACCGAGTTTCATAAAATTCTTTTCAGCCGTTAATGCGTGAAAAGGTAACAAAAAAACAAACATACACGGAAGAATCAAAATGCAGTTATGGTGTCTATGACATGTGAAACGAAAAGTTATCGTGAAATTTCGAGAAAAAAATCAATGTAGTGACAGATGGTGGTGGGTACACTCCAGAATCTGGGCCCCGACGCCTGTAAGTAGGATGCTATCTTGCCCTGTGAGGGTTTCCTGAATGATGATGGTGGTGGGTACGTTCCAGAATCTGGGCCCCGTCACCTGTAAGTAGGGTGCCATCTTCCCCTGTGAGGGTTTCCTGAATGATGATGGTGGTGGGCACACTCCAGAATCTGGGCCCCGTCACCTGTAAGTAGGGTGCCATCTTCCCCTGTGAGGGTTTCCTGAATGATGATGGTGGTGGGCACACTCCAGAATCTGGGCCCCGTCACCTGTAAGTAGGGTGCCATCTTCCCCTGTGAGGGTTTCCTGAATGAAGATGGTGGTGGGTACACTCCAGAATCTGGGCCCCGTCGCCTGTAAGTAGGGTGCCATCTTCCCCTGTGAGGGTCTCCTGAATGATGATGGTGGTGGGTACACTCCAGAATCTGGGCCCCGTCACCTGTAAGTAGGGTGCCATCTTCCCCTGTGAGGGTTTCCTGAATGATGATGGTGGTGGGTACACTCCAGAATCTGGGCCCCGTCGCCTGTAAGTAGGGTGCCATCTTCCCCTGTGAGGGTCTCCTGAATGAAGATGGTGGTGGGCACACTCCAGAATCTGGGCCCCGTCACCTGTAAGTAGGGTGCCATCTTCCCCTGTGAGGGTTTCCTGAATGATGATGGTGGTGGGTATACTCCAGAATCTGGTCCCCGTCACCTGTAAGTAGGGTGCCATCTTCCCCTGTGATGAGAGTTTCCTGAGAATGAAGATGGTGGTGGGCACACTCCAGAATCTGGGCCCCGTCACCCGTAAGTAGGGTGCCATCTTCCCCTGTGAGGGTCTCCTGAATGATGATGGTGGTGGGTACACTCCAGAATCTGGGCCCCGTCGCCTGTAAGTAGGGTGCCATCTTCCCCTGTGAGGGTTTCCTGAATGATGATGGTGGTGGGTACACTCCAGAATCTGGGCCCCGTCACCTGTAAGTAGGGTGCCATCTTCCCCTGTGAGGGTTTCCTTCATGAAGATGGTGGTGGGCACACTCCAGAATCTGGGCCCCGTCACCTGTAAGTAGGGTGCCATCTTCCCCTGTGAGGGTTTCCTGAATGAAGATGGTGGTGGGAACACTCCAGAATCTGGGCCCCGTCACCTGTAAGTAGGGTGCCATCTTCCCCTGTGAGGGTTTCCTGAATGATGATGGTGGTGGGCACACTCCAGAATCTGGGCCCCGTCACCTGTAAGTAGGGTGCCATCTTCCCCTGTGAGGGTTTCCTGAATGATGATGGTGGTGGGCACACTCCAGAATCTGGGCCCCGTCACCTGTAAGTAGGGTGCCATCTTCCCCTGTGAGGGTTTCCTGAATGATGATGGTGGTGGGCACACTCCAGAATCTGGGCCCCGTCACCTGTAAGTAGGGTGCCATCTTCCCCTGTGAGGGTGTCCTGAATGATGATGGTGGTGGGTACACTCCAGAATCTGGGCCCCGTCACCTGTAAGTAGGGTGCCATCTTCCCCTGTGAGGGTTTCCTGAATGATGATGGTGGTGGGCACACTCCAGAATCTGGGCCCCGTCGCCTGTAAGTAGGGTGCCATCTTCCCCTGTGAGGGTTTCCTGAATGATGATGGTGGTGGGTACACTCCAGAATCTGGGCCCCGTCGCCTGTAAGTAGGGTGCCATCTTCCCCTGTGAGGGTTTCCTGAATGAAGATGGTGGTGGGCACACTCCAGAATCTGGGCCCCGTCACCTGTAAGTAGGGTGCCATCTTCCCCTGTGAGGGTTTCCTTCATGAAGATGGTGGTGGGTACACTCCAGAATCTGGGCCCCGTCGCCTGTAAGTAGGGTGCCATCTTCCCCTGTGAGGGTTTCCTGAATGAATGGCCTACTAAGAGGGTTCTTAGTGCACTTTCCTTCCTTCATGCAAGGAGATTGCATGTTTAGAAGACCACATGGCCCATGAATCATGTGATCGTTCATTTGTTTGTTGGTTACATTTTCACGCATAAACGGCTGAACCGAATTTTATGAAACTTGGTACGCATATTACTACTAACCCAACTTAGACTTTACGCTATATTGATAATCTCTGAGACGAACAAGAGTGGGGGTTATAAGTGACAACTGAAGTTAAAAATAGCGATATTTCGTTTCCTATGGTTTCAGCAAATATGCACATAACAAAAAATGTTTATTTTGTGTTTTAGAGTAACTTTTGTTATATACATTTTTGTCGTATACCTAAGTATAAATGAGAATACGCTGAAAACTATAGCCGGAGTCAACAATTTTATAGTAAGTTAGTGTACTATAATTGAATTAGGATAGTGTACTATAACTGAAGTAGGTTAGTGTACTATAATTGAAGTATGCTAGTGTACTATAATTGAAGTAGGTTAGTGTACTATAACTGAAGTAGGTTAGTGTACTATAATTGAAGTAGGCTAGTGTACTATAATTGAAGTAGGCTAGTGTACTATAACTGAAGTAGGTTAGTGTACTATAATTGAAGTAGGCTAGTGTACTATAATTGAAGTAGGCTAGTGTACTATAATTGAAGTAGGTTAGTGTACTATAACTGAAGTAGGTTAGTGTACTATAATTGAAGTAGGCTAGTGTACTATAATTGAAGTAGGTTAGTGTACTATAACTGAAGTAGGTTAGTGTACTATAATTGAAGTAGGCTAGTGTACTATAATTGAAGTAGGCTAGTGTACTATAATTGAAGTAGGCTAGTGTACTATAATTGAAGTAGGATAGTGTACTATAATTGAAGTAGGATAGTGTACTATAATTGAAGTAGGCTAGTGGACTATAATGGAAGTAGGTTAGTGTACTATAATTGAAGTAGGTTAGTGTACTATAATTGAAGTAGGCTAGTGTACTATAATTGAAGTAGGCTAGTGTACTATAATTGAAGTAGGCTAGTGTACTATAACTGAAGTAGGTTAGTGTACTATAATTGAAGTAGGCTAGTGTACTATAATTGAAGTAGGCTAGTGTACTATAATTGAAGTAGGCAGTGGACTATAACTGAAGTAGGCTAGTGTACTATAATTGAAGTAGGCTAGTGGACTATAATGGAAGTAGGCTAGTGTACTATAATTGAAGTAGGCTAGTGTACTATAATTGAAGTAGGCTAGTGTACTATAATTGAAGTAGGCTAGTGTACTATAATTGAAGTAGGCTAGTGTACTATAATTGAAGTAGTTTATTGTACTATTATTGAAGTAGGTTAGTGTTCTATAGTTGTCTAACTGGATTAATTTGATTAATAACGACCTCCCAAATGTTTATAGCAACAATTATATTATTATGGACGACTATATTATATAATATATTATTATATAAGGAATGGTTTGAAGATAAAGTTGATGGCTGTATAAATACAAACAAATATTTTAATTAGTAAATAGTAGCAAGGTATAAAACAATCTGATTAACCCCCCACCCCCCCCCCCCCCCACCCCCCCCCCCCCCCACCCCCCCCCCCCCCCACCCCCCCCCCCCCCCACCCCCCCCCCCCCCCACCCCCCCCATCCCCCCCCCCCCCCCCCCCCCACCCCCCCCCCCCCCCACCCCCCCCCCCCCCCACCCCCCCCCCCCCCCACCCCCCCCCCCCCCCACCCCCCCCCCCCCCCACCCCCCCCCCCCACCACCCCCCCACCCCCCCCACACCCCCAACCACCCACCACCACCCCCCCCCACCCCCCCACCCCCCACACCCCCACCCCCTCCCCACCCCCCACCACCCCCACCCCCCCCCCCCCCCACCCCCCCCCACCCCCCCCCCCCCCCACCCACCCCCCCCCCCCCCCACCCCCCCCCCCGCCCCACACCACCCCCCCCCCCCCCCACCCCCCCCCCCCCCCGCCCCCCCCCCCCCCCACCCCCCCCCCCCCCCCCCACCCCCCCCCCCCACCCCCCCCCCCACCAACCCCACCCCCCCCCAGCAGGCTCATTGAGACCCTCATCCTCAAAAGCCATTCTTCCCTTGCACTACCTCCATGCAGGCTCATAGAGACCCCCATCCTCAAAGCATTCTTCCCTTGCACTAATAAAAAATATATCCCCCCCCCCCCTCCAAATATTGCAGGCTCATAGAGACCCCATCCTAAAAGCATTCTTCCCTTGCACTACCTGCATGCAGGCTCATAGACCTCATCCTCAAAGCATTCTTCCCTTGCACTACCTCCATGCAGGCTCATAGAGACCCCATCCTCAAAGCATTCTTCCCTTGCACTACCTCCATGCAGGCTCATAGAGACCCCATCCTCAAAGCATTCTTCCCTTGCACTACCTCCATGCAGGCTCATAGAGACCCCATCCTCAAAGCATTCTTCCCTTGCACTACCTCCATGCAGGCTCATAGAGACCCCATCCTAAAAGCATTCTTCCCTTGCACTACCTGCATGCAGGCTCATAGACCTCATCCTCAAAGCATTCTTCCCTTGCACTACCTCCAAGCAGGCTCATAGACCGCATCCTCAAAGCATTCTTCCCTTGCACTACCTCCATGCAGGCTCATAGAGACCCCATCCTCAAAGCATTCTTCCCTTGTACTACCTCCATGCAGGCTCATAGAGACCCCATCCTCAAAGCATTCTTCCCTTGTACTACCTCCATGCAGGCTCATAGAGACCCTATCCTCAAAGCATTCTTCCCTTGCACTACCTCCAAGCAGGCTCATAGAGACCCCATCCTCAAAGCATTCTTCCCTTGCACTACCTCCAAGCAGGCTCATAGAGACCCCATCCTCAAAACATCTTTCCCTTGCACTACCTCCATGCAGGCTCATAGACCCCATCCTCAAGCATCATTCCCTTGCTCTGTCTCCATGCAGGCTCAAAGAAGTCCCATCTACAAAGCAACTTTTTCTTGCACTACCTCCATCTAAGCTCATAGTGACCCCATCCTCAATGTATCTTTTTATTGCAATCCCTGCAATGTTTGGGCATAGGGACTCTTCGGAATAATATCCATTTTCTTTTGAGTAAATGATTAATTGTTGTTTCATGTTTCAGTTTGCCCAGCGAATTGGAATCCTGAGAAACCGACTATCAAGCCAGACCCACGAGGTTCCCAGGAATACTTCAATAAAGTAAATCCCTGAGTTGATGGCTATCTTACTCCTATGCTCTACATACACTATTTATCTATAATTATACTTGTTCAGCCTTTGGTTTAACTATATTGTAATGTAAGAAAAATAGATGAGTCTTATTTTCTACTATATATCCATTCCACTTTTTCGAGTTATGTCATCAAAAGTGTCTATCAGAACATAAGCAGTGTGACATTATAGAGTTTTCTTGTACTACTGTTAAAAAGGGAGGGGACTTTGCTAGAAATTTGACTGACTATGTGTGTAAAAGGATTTACTCTCCATTTTACTTATAACAGGTCTGCTAGGTATATATTTTGAATATTGTGACTTTAGTATATGGTGGGTTTGGCATCTTGAAGCGGCTCGGGGCTTTTTGTGTAGTTTGCCAATTCTGTGATAAGGTTGGGTATGGTTGAGGCTGAGATGTCTGGGTTAGGTACAGCTTCTGGCCAACGGGTTGTCTGGCCCACCATGCTGGGAAGGTATCTCATCCTCTCCGATGGTAACAATGGTGCGACGATATCTGAGTGTACGTGGTGAAATCGGTCCGATGTTTGAAGGTACCAAGGGATGTCGTTTATGGCAATAAATCTTGGCCCTCTGGCAAGGGACACAGGACTTTATCGGGCCCAGACGCCTTTGTCGGAGTTCATCTATGGCCAAAAATAGCGATGGGGGATGGGTTTCCTCATAGCCTTGATTCCAGGATGGCTCAGGCCATGCAGACAAAGAGCACCTGAACTCTGCAGGGCCATAGGGTCTTGCAGTTGCCGTTGAGGTCTCACAAAGTAGCCTTGATTCCGGGGGGGGGGCATAGGGTCTTGCAGTTGCCATTGAGGTCTCACAAAGTAGCCTGGGCTCTGGGGGAGTGGGCTTAGGGTCGTGCAGTTGTCGTTGAGGTCTCACAAAGTAGCCTGGACTCTGGGGGAGTGGGCTTAGGGTCGTGCAGTTGTCGTTGAGGTCTCACAAAGTAGCCTGGGCTCTGGGGGAGTGGGCTTAGGGTCTTGCAGTTGTCGTTGAGGTCTCACAAAGTAGCCTGGACTCTGGGGGAGGGGGCTTAGGGTCGTGCAGTTGTCGTTGAGGTCTCACAAAGTAGCCTGGACTCTGGGGGAGTGGGCTTAGGGTCGTGCAGTTGTCGTTGAGGTCTCACAAAGTAGCCTGGGCTCTGGGGGACGGGCTTAGGGTCGTGCAGTTGTCGTTGAGGTCTCACAAAGTAGCCTGGACTCTGGGGGGAGGGGGCTTAGGGTCGTGCAGTTGTCGTTGAGGTCTCACAAAGTAGCCTGGGCTCTGGGGGAGGGGGCTTAGGGTCGTGCAGTTGTCGTTGAGGTCTCACAAAGTAGCCTGGGCTCTGGGGGAGTGGGCTTAGGGTCGTGCAGTTGTCGTTGAGGTCTCACAAAGTAGTCTTGACTCTGGGGGGGCAGAGGGTCGTGCAGTTGGCGTTGAGGCCTCACACAGTAGCCTGGGCTCTGGGGGAGGGGGCTTAGGGTCGTGCAGTTGTCGTTGAGGTCTCACAAAGTAGCCTGGGCTCTGGGGGAGGGGCCATAGGGTCGTGCAGTTGCCGTTGAGGTCTCACAAAGTCGCCTGGACTCTGGGGGGAGGGGGCTTAGGGTCGTGCAGTTGTCGTTGAGGTCTCACAAAGTAGCCTTGACTCTGGGAGGCCATAGGGTCGTGCAGTTGTCTTTGAGGTCTCACAAAGTCGCCTGGACTCTGGGGGGAGGGGGCATAGGGTCGAGTAGTTGTCGTTGAGGTCTCACAAAGTAGCCTTAAATCTGGGAGGCCATAGGGTCGTGCAGTTGTCGTTGAGGTCTCACAAAGTAGCCTTGACTCTGGGGGAAGGGGGCATAGGGTCGTGCAGTTGTCGTTGAGGTCTTACAAAGTAGCCTGGACTCTGGGGGAAGGGGGCATAGGGTCGTGCAGTTGTCGTTGAGGTCTTACAAAGTAGCCTTGACTCTGGGGGTCATAGGGTCTTGCAGTTGCCGTTAAGGTCTCACAACGTAGCCTTGACTCTGGGAGGCCATAGGGTCGTGCAGTTGTCTTTGAGGTCTCACAAAGTAGCCTTGACTCTGGGGGGCCATAGGGTCTTGCAGTTGCCATTGAGTTCTCATAAAGTAGCCTTGACTCTGGGGGGCCATAGGGTCTTTCAGTTGCCGTTGAGGTCTCACTAAGTAGCCTTGACTCTGGGGGGCCATAGGGTCTTGCAGTTGCCGTTGAGGTCTCACAAAGTAGCCTGGCCTCTGGGGGAGGGGGCATAGGGTCGTGCAGTTGTCGTTAATGTCTCACAAAGTAGCCTTGACTCTGGGGGGGGGGGCATAGGGTGGTGAGGGACTGGTGATGTTCGGGAACTCCGGTAGTATGTGGGCGTAACGACAACCGTCGGCGATGGTGGAGATAGAGGTACAGAGACAGTGGAGACTCTCCCAATCGTCTTGAGACCGTTATGCTGGTCGGTGAGCCTTCTGCTGCTGACGTCCACGGAGAGCCTGTGTTGGAACAGGAAGTCTGCACCGAGTATGGGACGACCAACATCACCTACCACGAAGGCCCTAGGAAAGGAGCGCCCTATGTCTAAATTGAGTGCCTTCTCGCCGTAGGTAGGGATGGCCGTGTTTTTGGAACCGACGAGCGTGTAGTCAGTGGGGATGCGGTGAATTCGAGGGTTACGGGGAACGATTGAGATAGAGGCTCCTGTGTCCACCAGGAAGGAGAGAACTGACCTCTTGTCCATAATAAACAGGCGGTGCCATGGCCGGGCTTCGACGATTGATGCGTCATCAATTGGCCTCTCTAAACATCCTGCTGCTCACGAGGATTCCAGCGGCATGTTTTTTGGCATTTCCGGGCCTTGGCTCCAAATCTGCTGCGGAAAAAGAGTCCGTCGCCACGAGACTTCGAGTCCTGCTTTGGGGGGAGCTACTACGCCTGCTACCTGACTAACATCGCTGACGTACATCTTCTATCTCTGTTCGAAGCTTCTTCAGCTCCTCTAGACTGGCGTCATTGCTGGAGCTGGTTGAGGGTTCAATTAACGTGGCAGTACGTGGGGTTGTAAAAGTGAAGGCTTCAGACCGCTCTACCTCCATAATGCGATCAGCCACGCTGGTAAGGTCCTCTGGTTGGTGGCAGCCACAATTTCTGCACGCGCGGGGGTAAATTCTGATGAAAACTGAATTCTACAAAACTGATTACATACTTATTATTTCATATCCGCCAAGACAGGAGTTTTGTGCTGAATAGAACAGAATGAAAGGTCTGATGACGTACGTATTATTTCATACCCGCCAAGACAGGAGTTTAGTGCTGAATAGAACAGAATGAAAGGTCTGATGACGTACGTATTATTTCATACCCGCCAAGACAGGAGTTTTGTGCTAAATAGAACAGAATGAAAGGTCTGATGACGTACGTATTATTTCATACCCGCCAAGACAGGAGTTTTGTGCTAAATAGAACAGAATGAAAGGTCTGATGACGTACGTATTATTTCATACCCGCCAAGACAGGAGTTTTGTGCTAAATAGAACAGAATGAAAGGTCTGATGATGTACGTATTATTTCATACCCGCCAAGACAGGAGTAGGAGTTTTGTGCTAAATCGAACAGAATGACAGGTCGGATGACGTTCGTATTATGTCCTACCGCCCAAGTCAGGAGTTTTGTGCTAAATAGAACAGAATGAAAGGTCTGATGACGTACGTATTATTTCATACCCGCCAAGACAGGAGTTTTGTGCTAAATAGAACAGAATGAAAGGTCTGATGATGTACGTATTATTTCATACCCGCCAAGACAGGAGTTTTGTGCTAAATAGAACAGAATGAAAGGTCTGATGACGTACGTATTATTTCATACCCGCCAAGACAGGAGTTTTTGTGCTAAATAGAACAGAATGAAAGAACTGAATAACGCTGGGGGGGGGAGTGAAAGTGCTAGCAAGATGAATTTTATTTTTTATATTTTGTTCGAAGCTTCTTCAGCTCCTCTAGACTGGCGTCATTGCTGGAGCTGGTTGAGGGTTCAATTAAAGTGGCAGTACGTGGGGTTGTAAAAGTGAAGGCTTCAGACCGCTCTACCTCCATAATGCGATCAGCCACGCTGGTAAGGTCCTCTGGTTGGTGGCAGCCACAATTTCTGCACGCGCGGGGGTAAATTCTGATGAAAACTGAATTCTACAAAACTGATGACATACTTATTATTCATACCCGCCAAGACAGGAGTTTAGTGCTGAATAGAACAGAATGAAAGGTCTGATGACGTACGTATTATTTCATACCCGCCAAGACAGGAGTTTTGTGCTAAATAGAACAGAATGAAAGGTCTGATGACGTACGTATTATTTCATACCCGCCAAGACAGGAGTTTTGTGCTAAATAGAACAGAATGAAAGGTCTGATGACGTACGTATTATTTCATACCCGCCAAGACAGGAGTTTTGTGCTAAATAGAACAGAATGAAAGGTCTGATGACGTACGTATTATTTCATACCCGCCATGACAGGAGTTTTGTGCTAAATAGAACAGAATGAAAGGTCTGATGGAAGGGATGAACGCTGGCGAGAGGGGGGGGGGGAGTGAAAGTGCTAGCAAGATGAATTCAGTTATTTTTTATATTTTACCACTACTCATTTAATATGGTATTCCATTCAGTCAATGTCCCATACTCAACATAATACATAACATTAGAAATTAAAATTTTTGTTTCTAGAGATACAAAAAAGTATTTTGTAACAATAGTTATTATGAACATAAAATTCCTATCGTCTTTGTACTTTGGAGCTTTATTTACACCATGGTTTATAATATGGAATACTACCCATCATTATGAACTATTTGCTCGAAGATGTTTTGTAAAAAGATACATAGACAAGAGACGGGAAATATAAAAATATTGTGGACAGTGAAGCCTCACATAACAAAGAGTTAAATTAGAGTAGCCCCTCATAATGAAGCACTTTCTCTCTCAATTCCCCCCCCCCCCCCCCCGCCAAATGAAAGATGTACTTAAAGGAGGGAGGTGATTAGGCGGAACTCGATACTCCAGTAGTGCTGCCTTGATGAATCTAAGGCCTGATTGACTGCGCTTTGATCTGCAATCCTCGCTGGATCCCTCTACCTCCATGCCCCCTCCTCCCATATCTATAACATACAAACCCTCCTCTCCCTATTACAAAGTAAACCTGATACATAGGCTGGATATGATGAGCTGCAGTAGTTTACAGTAATATAGACTAGATAGGAGGGGGTTAGGATGGTTGGCGGTACTTTGGTCAGCAAACGTTTAGTACAAAACTCCTGTCTTGGCGGGTATGAAATAATACGTACGTCATCAGACCTTTCATTCTGTTCTATTTAGCACAAAACTCCTGTCTTGGCGGGTATGAAATAATACGTACGTCATCAGACCTTTCATTCTGTTCTATTTAGCACAAAACTCCTGTCTTGGCGGGTATGAAATAATACGTACGTCATCAGACCTTTCATTCTGTTCTATTTAGCACAAAACTCCTGTCTTGGTGGGTATGAAATAATACTTACGTCATCAGACCTTTCATTCTGTTCTATTTAGCACAAAACTCCTGTCTTGGCGGGTATGAAATAATACGTACGTCATCAGACCTTTCATTCTGTTCTATTTAGTACCCAACTCCAGTCTGGGCGGGTATGAAATAATACGTACGTCATCAGACCTTTCATTCTGTTCTATTTAGCACAAAACTCCTGTCTTGGCGGGTATGAAATAATACGTACGTCATCAGACCTTTCATTCTGTTCTATTTAGTACCCAACTCCAGTCTGGGCGGGTATGAAATAATACGTACGTCATCAGACCTTTCATTCTGTTCTATTTAGTACCCAACTCCAGTCTGGGCGGGTATGAAATAATACGTACGTCATCAGACCTTTAATTCTGGTCTATTTAGCACAAAACTCCTGTCTTGGCGGGTATGAAATAATACGTACGTCATCAGACCTTTCATTCTGTTCTATTTAGTACCCAACTCCAGTCTGGGCGGGTATGAAATAATACGTACGTCATCAGACCTTTCATTCTGTTCTATTTAGTACCCAACTCCAGTCTGGGCGGGTATGAAATAATACGTACGTCATCAGACCTTTCATTCTGTTCTATTTAGTACCCAACTCCTGTCTTGGCGGGTATGAAATAATACGTACGTCATCAGACCTTTCATTCTGTTCTATTTATTATAACACAAAACTCCTAGCTGCTACCTGGTCCCAGTGACAGTCTTGCCAACCTCCACTCGTGTTCGTACCAATGATAAAATAGTTGACTCCCGGTTTATTTTTTAATGTAATTCCCATTTATACTTTGTTAAACAACAAATCTTATATATATATATATATATATATATATATATATATATATACTAGCTCAGATACCCGGCTTCGCCCGGGAATTGATTTGGGGCTGAATGGTGATGGTATTTTTTTGGCAAGGCTTTAATTTGCGAATATTTTGACATTTACCCGTCCCAGTGTTTAGAGTTAATACCCGTTGTTGGCATTTGTTAATAATAAAATTAATTTTTTATGTAAGTCTTCACTGTCCTCCAAATTGTCATATTTCCCGTCTCTTGTGCATTATGCATAGATTTCAGTTATTCCCGCTTTAGTTTATAGTGTATATCTCGTTTATACTTTGTTAAAAGACAAAAATGAATATGACAAAAGTTACTCTAAATAACAAAATAAACAACATTTGTTATGTTCATATTTGCCGAAAAACGAATAGAAAACGAAATACCGCTATTTTTAAATTCAGGCATCCCTTATAACCCCCACTCCTGCCCGTCCCTAGAAATGATGGTATGGCTTGTTATAATGAAAGCGTTAGTGCTAATACACATAGCGAGTTTTATTTATTTTGGTTGGGTCTTTTGTTCACTTCCGCTATAGGTTTTAGCGTATATCTCGTTTATAATTCGGTATACGAAAAAAGTGTATATAACAAAAGTTACTCTAAATAACAAAATAAACAAATTTTGTGATGTTTATATTTGCCAAAAAAACAATAGGAAACGAAATACCGCTATATTTATTTTCTGGCCTCCTTTACAACCCCCACTCCTGCCCGTCCCTAGAAATGTTGGTGTGGCTTGTTATAATAAAGGCCTTAGTCCTAATACACGTACCGAGTTTTATTTAGTTCGGTTGATTCTTTAGTGCCAAATAAAATTGATGACTCCCGCTATAATTTTTGACGTATAACTCATTTATATTTAGGTATACAATGAAAAAGTACATTACAAAAGTTACTCTAAATAATAAAATAAATAACTTTTGTTATGTGCATATTTGCCGAAAAAACAATAGGAAACGAAATATCGCTATTTTTAATTTCAGGCCTCCCTTCTAACCCCCACTCCTGTTCGTCTTAGAGAATATTAGTATAGCCTAAAGTCTAAGTTGGGCTAGTAGTAATATACATACCAAGTTTCATAAAATTCGGTTGAGCCGTTTATGCGTGAAAAGGTAACAAATAAACAAACAGACACGAAAGAAACAAAATGCAGTTAAGGAGTCTATTCCATGTGAAACGAAAAGTAAACTTGAAATTTCGCGAAAAAAAATCAATGTACAGACAGAGGTTACAATTTTACTATTATATATATAAATATATATATATATATATATATATATATATATATATATATATATATATAGATAGCTCATAGAGAGAGGGAGGGAGGGAGGGAGGGGGAGAGGGAGGGAGGGGGAGAGGGAGAGGGAGGGAGGGGGAGAGGGAGGGAGGGGGATATGGAGAGAGAGAGATAGAGGGGAGAGAGAGAGAGAGAGAGAGAGAGAGAGAGAGAGAGAGGAGAGAGAGAGAGAGAGGAGAGAGAGAGAGAGAGAGAGAGGAGAGCGAGAGAGAGAGAGAGAGAGAGAGAGAGAGAGAGAGAGAGAGAGAGGTGAGAGAGAGAGAGAGATGAGAGAGATAGTTGCGAGAGAGAGTGGTGAGAGAGAGAGAGGAGAGAGAGAGAGAGGAGATAGAGAGAGAGGAGAGAGAGAGAGAGAGAGAGAGAGAGGAGAGGAGAGAGAGAGAGAGAGAGAGAGAGGAGAGAGAGAGAGAGAGAGAGAGAGAGAAGAGAGAGAGAGAGAGAGAGAGAGAGAAGAGAGAGAGAGAGGAGAGAGAGAGAGAGAGAGAAGAGAGAGAGGAGAAGAGAGAGAGGAGGAGAGAGAGAAGAGAGGGAGGGGAGGAGAGAGATAGAGAGAGAGAGAGAGAGAGAGGAGAGTAGAGAGAGAGAGGAGAGGAGAGAGAGAGAGAGAGAGAGAGAGAGAGAGAGAGAGAGAGAGAGAGAGAGAGAGAGAGAGAGAGAGAGAGAGAGAGAGAGAGAGAGAGAGAGAGAGAGAGAGAGAGAGAGAGAGAGAGAGAGGGAGAGAGTGAGAGAGAGAGAGAGAAGGGTTAGAGATAGAGAGAGAGAGAGAGAGAGAGAGAGA
The DNA here is from genome assembly GCA_019009955.1 of Riptortus pedestris. Classification (NCBI taxonomy): domain Eukaryota; kingdom Metazoa; phylum Arthropoda; class Insecta; order Hemiptera; family Alydidae; genus Riptortus; species Riptortus pedestris. Next base: position 154,737,914 of record CM032231.1, read on the forward strand.
GAGAGAGAGAGAGAGAGAGAGAGAGAGAATTGTTTCTCCAGGAAGGTAATTTGCGTAGAAATATTGATATGCTCAACAATTCATTCTAATTTGAACTATGAGGTACCTCACCTGGAAAAATTAATTCAAATTTATGTTAATATTTTGTCATTAATAATTCAAAGCTATGCATAATGCACAGGAAACGGGAAATATGGCAATATAACAATATGACAATTTGGAGAACAGTGAAAACTTGCATAAAAAATTAATTTTATTATTAACAAATGCCAACAATGGGTATTAACCCTAAACACTGGGACGGGTAAATGTCAAAATATTGTGCAAAGTAAAGTTTTTCCAAAAAAATACCATAACCACTCAGCCTCAAATAAATTCCCGGGCGAAGCCGGGTATTTGAGCTAGTCTATCTATATATATCTTCTATATCTATATCTATATCTATATATATATAAAATTGTAACCTCTGTCTGTACATTGATTTTTTTCGCGAAATTTCACGATAACTTTTCGTTTCACATGTCATAGACACCATATCTGCATTTTGTTTCTTTCGTGTATGTTTGTTTGTTTGTTTGTTTGTTTTACAACAAACAATTTTATTTGGTACAAAAGAATCAACCGAACTAAATAAAACTCGGTATGTGTATTAGGACTAACGCCTTCATTATAACAAGCCATACCATCATTTCTAGGGACGGGCAGGAGTGGGGGTTGCAAGGGATGCCTGAATTTAAAAATAGCGGTATTTCGTTTTCTATTCGTTTTTCGGCAAATATTGACATGACAAAAGTTGTTTATTTTGTTATTTAGAGTAACTTTTGTCATATTCATTTTTGTCTTTTAACAAGGTATAAACGAGATATACACTTTAAACTAAAGCGGGAGTCAACTTTTTCATTGGGTTTTTAAACCGAACTTAATTAATTCTTCCATGATTATTATCTATATTAAAATTTTTAGGTTAGAACGGGAGTGGGGGTTATAAGGAAGGCCTGAAATAAAAATTCGCGATATTTCATTGCCTGTTTGTTTTTCGACAAACATTCACATAACAAAAGTTGTTTACTTTGATATTTAGATTAACTTTTGTTTTATACATTTCTCCAGGAACAATGTGTGGAGTAAGTAATTTGCGTAGAAATATTATATTATAGAAAAATTAATTCAATCTATTTTAATATTTTGCCCTTAATAACTGAAATCTATGCATAATGCACAGGAGACGGGAAATATGACAATTTGGAGGACAGTGAAGACTTACATAAAAAATTAATTTTCTTTTTAACAAATGCCAACAATGGGTATTAACCCTAAACACTGGGACGGACAAATGTCAAAATATTGTGCAAAGTAAAGCCTTGCCAAAAAAATACCATCACCATTCAGCCTCAAATCAAATCCCGGGCAAAATATGGTCGACAGCCTACTCACAGGCAACCAAATATCTATTTCCCTGGCTAAAAGAAAGAAAATCGAGCCTATACTTATCAAGAAAGGAGTAGCCCAGGGCGCCCCAACATCTCCTTTTCTTTTTAATATGGGAATCGATTTTATATTCCAAGAATTAAGCGAACCTGATATTACTAATGCTTTTGGATATCGATTAATTGAAAATTTACCTAGTCTATCATGTTGTGGATTCGCCGACGATATAGCCCTCATTGCTAAGGACAAAGAATCAGCTGAACATCTCGTAGAACTAGTCATAGACAATTTTCAAAAAATCGGATTAATGGTAAATGCGGAAAAAAGTAAAGCTATACAAATAAAAAAAGGGAAGCTAATTTCGACAAAACTAAGGACAATGGATGGCCAAATAATTCATAGTATTGGTCCAGATGAAAGAATCCGATACCTGGGAGTCTCGTTCAAGGAAGAAATCTGGCTGGATAAAGACAAGCTTATGAACACCCTGGTGGAAAAATTGAATAAATTAGCATCATCGTTCTTATTAAAACCAGACCAGAAGCTGAATATCTTGAACCAATATGTATGGCCTATCCTAATATATCCCCTGCAATGCGCGCCCTTGAAAGACCTCCAGCCTTCCTTTTTGATGAAAATAAACAAAGTAGTCAGAAGTTGCGCCAAAGAAATATTAAATATCCCATCGGACACTCCTGACAGCATGTTTTATTCTTCGCGCAATGTTAGAGGTTTAGGAATGTTCAATGCTTATTGGGAAGCTTTTTTACAGCATTTAAATGTATGTTCTGCACTCAAGCGAGACGGAAATCCATATGTGCTTTTAACCCGAAACATCAGCTCAGAAATAACAGACTGTTTGTCTGCACTCAAGTTACGAGCTGATGAAAATAATAATTATTCAGTCAAAAGTTTTCGACAAGAATTGCGCCAAAGTTCCTTCAATGAGTGGTGCGGCCTACCTGTTAAAGGGAAAGGCGTGGAAACTTTTGATGAATGGAAAAAATCAAATTCTTGGATGTGTGACAAACAAGGTCTTTCCTCTTCGGAATGGACTACAGCAATAAAAATGAATACCAACCTTGTGCCAGTACGCTCTGTCCCAGGAAGGAACTTAGGAACAACCCGCTGCCGTCATTGCAGCGAGACCGAAACCCTCCCGCATGTTCTAGGTTCCTGCCAATGGGGCGAGCAAATGCGCATTTCTCGGCATCATAAGGTCCGGACTCAAATTGCTCAGCTTTTGAAAAAGAAGCACCCAGATTGGGATATATTTGAAGAGGTGGCTTGCAATTCTTCAGACGGCACTCCAAGAAGAGCGGATATTATAGCCATCAGGAAAAATGAAAAAAAGGGGCTTAATTCTGGATCCTACTGTCCGTTTTGAGATTAACAAAAAGCAAGCAGACGAGGTGGACCTGGAGAAGAAAAGCATATATGAACCTTGTTGCCCCTATTTCATAAAGAAATACGAAATCCAAGACTGGACAGTAATAGGGCTACTGTTCGGCTCAAGAGGAGTCCTCCATCAAAAAACGGTGAAGATACTAATAGAACAAGGGCTAACAAACGATGATCTGAAGAATTTATCCTCACTTGTTCTAAAATCATCAATAAGAATTGTCCATCATCATTTATATAAAAAATAAAGATAAAAATAATAAGCTGCACTCTCACCTGAGATACCCCCCTAATTTGCAATATTCAAATTATTCCAACTTTTCGCATACAATTTAAATAAAATTAAAAAAAAATATTATTACCAGAAATTGGCAGATTAGGAGGCTGACCATACAGGTACCCTCAGAAAGAGGGCAGCTTATTTTGTTTGTTTGTTTATATATATATTTGGGGCTCAGGTTAGCCATGCGAGTTAAAGCGTTGACCTTTATCTCACATGGTAAACCTAGAGTGGCGAGTTCGATTCTCGCCTGGGCAAAGGAAATTATTTAGTGACGAAATTCATTAAATAACGTCCTAAAATCCCACCCTGGCTAGAAAATGGTGGTAACCTGTAGATAACCCGTCCCGATTAGCCTAAGTTGCAAAAAGTGGACGTTAATAAATAAATAAATATATATATATATATATATATATATATATATATATATATATATATATATATAAAATTGTAACCTCTGTCTGTACTTTGATTTTTTTCGCGAAATTTCACGATAACTTTTCGTTTCACATGTCATAGACACCATAACTGCATTTTGTTTCTTTGGTGTCTGTTTGTTTGTTTGTTTATTTGTTTGTTTGTTACCTTTTCACGCATAAACGGCTGAACCGAATTTTATGAAACTTGGTATGTATATTACTACTAACCCAACTTAGACTTAAGGCTATATTAATATCCTCTGAGACGAACAGGAGTGGGGGTTATAAGGGAAGCCAGAAATTAAAAATAGCGATATTTCGATTCCTATTGGTTTTTCGGGAAATATGCACATAACAAAAGTTGTTTATTTTGTTATTTAGAGAAACTTTTGTTATATTCACTTTTGCCGTATACGGAAGTATAAATGAGTTATACTCTAAAATCTATAGAGGGAGTCCACAATTTTATTTGGCACAAAAGACTCAACCGAACTAAATAAAACACTCAGTATGTGTATTAGCACTAACGCCTTCCTTATAATAAGCCATACTAACATTTCTAGGGATGGGCAGGAGTGGGGGTTATATGGAAGGCCTGAAATTAAAAATAGAGATATTTCGTTTCCTATTGCTTTTCAACAAATATGCACATAACAAAAGTTATTCGTTTTGTTATTTAGAGTAACGTTTGTTACATGCACTTTTGCCGTATACGGATGTATAAATGAGTTATACGCTAAAACCTATAGCGGGAGTCCACAATTTTATTTGGCACAAAAGACTCAACCGAACTAAACCAAACTCGTTATTTGAATTAGCACTAACGCCTTCCTTATAATAAGCCATACTATTTCTTGGGACGGGCAGGAGTGGGAGTTGTAAAGGAGGCCTGAAATTAAAATAGTGATTTCCTATTGGGGTTTCGGCAAATATGCAAATAACAAAAGTTGTTTAATTTGTTATTTAGAGAAATTTTCTTAAAACTTCTTTTCAATATGAACTACCAGGTACCTCAAATGAAAAAATTCATTCAAATGTATGTCAATATTTTCTCATTAATAATTCAAAGCTATGCATAATGCACAGGAAACGGGAAATATGACAATATGCAGAACAGTGAAGTCTTGCATAAAAAAATAATTTTATTATTAACAAATCCACATAAACGACGGGTGTTAACCCTAAACACTGGGACGGGTAAATGTCAAAATATTGTGCAAAGTAAATTTTTTCCAAAAAAAAATACCATAACCACTCAGCCTCAAATGAATAATAAAATAATACTTTGAATCAATATTTTAAGGAAAACTATGGAGATGCTGGAGCGGAAGGAGGTCGGAGCCTAAACAGTTAATTGAGTTAATTTATTTCCTGTGAAATGCTGGCATTACTGGAAATGATTTCCACTGAGCTCTACTATTACGAATATAATCTAATGTACAAAACTATGTTTAAACTATATGTGCTCGGATTGGTTTTTGACAGGAAATAAGTTTCATTATAGAGGATATTTAATTGTAATAAATGCTATCCACGATTATGGTTTGAAGTATTCAAAAAGGTGAGTTGGAAAAGTGGAGAGGGATAGATTAGGAACACATTTTTATTTATTCTTCAAAATTAATATTTCTCATCTATACGTCGCCTGCCTGACCCTCACGGGAAAACAATGCGCCCAGACGGGAAGTGTAGTAAACATTGAAGCCTTGCTCAAAAAAAAAAAAAAAAAAAATACTATTATCATTCAGCCTCAAATGATTTCCCGAGCGAAGCCGGGTACCTTAGCTAGTATATATATATATATATATATATATATATATATATATATATATATATCTTAATATATATAAATCTCCTGTCACGATGTTTGTCCGCGATGGACTCCTAAACTACTTAACCGATTTTAAATTAAATTGGCACACCGTGAGCAGTCTGGTCCAACTTGAGAGATAGGCTATATTAATTTTCTCTGAGACGAACAGGAGTGGGGGTTATAAGGGAGGCCTGAAATTAAAAGTCGCGATATTTCGTTTTCTATTGGTTTTTTCGCAAATATGCACATAACAAAAGTTGTTTATTTTGTTATTTAGAGTAACTTTTGTCATAAACACTTTCATCGTATTCTGAAGTTTAAATGAGTTATACGCTTATGACTATAGCGGGAGTCAACAATATTATTTGGGACAAAAGACCCAACCGAAATAAATAAAACTCGGTATGTGTATTAGCACTAACGCTTTCATTATAAGAAGCCATACCAACATTTCTAGGGACGGGCAGGAGTGGGGGTTTTAGGGGAAGCCAGAAATTAAAAATAGCGATATTTCGTTTCCTATTGGTTTATCGGCAAATATGAACATAACAAAAGTTGTTTATTTTGCTATTTAGAGTAACTTTTGTTATATACACTTTTTTCGTATACCGAATTATAAACGAGATATACGCTAAAAATTATAGCGGAAGTAAAAACTTTTATTTGGAACAAAAGACTCAACCGAACTAAATAAAACACTCAGTATGTGTATTATACTAACGCCTTCCTTATAAAAAGCCATACTATTTCTCGGGACAGGCAGGAGTGGGGGTTATAAGGGAGACCTGAAATTAAAAATATTGATATTTCGTTTCCTATTGTAGTTTCGGCAAATATGCACATAACAAAAGTTGTTTATTTTGTTATTTAGAGAAATTTGCTCAAGAATTCTTTTTAATATGAACTACCAGGTACCTCACCTGGAAAAATTAATTAAGTCAAATGTATGTTAATATTTAGTCCTTAATAATTCAAATCTATGCATAATGCACAGGAAGCGGGAAATATGACAATATGCAGGACAGTGAAGTCTTACATAAAAAATTAATTTTATTATTAACAAATCCACAGAAACGACGGGTGTCCCTAAACACTGGGACGAATGTCAGAATATTGTAAATAAAGCAAAAAATGAATATATATATATATATATCTATATATATATATATATATAAAATTGTAACCTCTGTCTGTACATTGATTTTTTCGCGAAATTTCACGATAACTTTTCGTTTCACATGTCATAGACACCATAACTGCATTTTGTTTCTTTGGTGTCTGTTTGTTTGTTTGTTTGTTACCTTTTCACGCATAAACGGCTGAACCGAATTTTATGAAACTTGGTATGTATATTACAACTAACCCAACTTAGACTTTAGGCTATATTAATATCCTCTGAGACAAACAGGAGTGGGGGTTATAAGGGAGGCCTGAAATTAAAAATAGCGATATTTCGTTTCCTATTGCTTTTTCAGCAAATATGCCCATAAAAAAAGTGGTTTATTTTGTAATTTAGAGTAACTTTTGTTATATGCACTTTTGCCGTATACGGAAGTATAAATGAGTTATACGCTTAAAACTATACCGGAAGTCCACAATTTTACTTGGCACAAAAAAGTCCACAATTTTACTTGGCACAAAAGACTCAACCGAACTAAACCAAACTCGGTATGTGAATTAGTATTAACGACTTCCTTACAATAAGCCATACTAACATTTCTAGGGACGGGCAGGAGTGGGGGTTATAAGAGAGGCCTGAAATTAAAAATAGCGATATTTCGTTTCTTATTGCTTTTTCAGCAAATATGTACATGACAAAAGTTGTTTATTTTGTTAATTAGAGAAACTTTTTTTATATACACTATCGTCGTAAACCGAATTATAAAGGCGTTATACGCTAAAAATTATAGCGGGAGACAACAATTTTATTCCGCACAAAAGACTCAACCGAACTAAACCAAACTTGGTATGTGAATTAGTACTAACGCTTTCCTTATAATAAGCCATACTAACATTTCTAGGGACGGGCAGGAGTGGGGGTTATAAGGGAGGTCTGAAATTAAAAATAGCGATATTTCGTTTCCTATTGGGGTTTTGGCAAATATGTACATAACAAAAGTTGTTTATTTTCTTATTTAGAGAAATTTGCTCAACACTTCTTTTCAATATGAACTACCAGGTACCTCACCTGAAAAAATTAATTCAAATGTATGTCAATATTTTCTCCTTAATAATTCAAATCTATGCATAATGCACAGGAGACGGGAAATAAATATTACAATATGCAGGACAGTGAAGTCTTACATATAAAAATAATTTTATTATTTACAAATGCTAACAACGGGTATTAACCCTAAACACTGGAACGGGTAAATGCCAAAATATTGTGCAAAGTAAAGCCTTGCCAAATATATACCATCACCATCCAGCCTCAAATGAATTCCCGTGCGAAGCCGGGTATCTGAGCTAGTATATATATAAAATTGTAACCTCTGTCTGCACATTGATTATTTTCCCGAAATTTCACGATAACTTTTCGTTTCACATGTCATAGACACCATAACTGCATTTTGTTTCTTTGGTGTCTGTTTGTTTGTTTATTTGTTTGTTTGTTACCTTTTCACGCATAAACGGCTGAACCGAATTTTATGAAACTTGGTATGTATATTACTACTAGCCCAATTTAGACTTTAGGCTATACTAATATTCTCTGAGACGAACAGGAGTGGGGGTTATAAGGAGGCCTGAAATTAAAAATAGCGATATTTCGTTTCCTATTGGTTTTTCGGTAAACATGCACATAACAAAAGTTATTTATTTTATTATTTAGAGTAACTATTGTCATGTATACTTTCGTCGTACTCCGAAGTACAAATGCGTTATACGCCAAACATTATAGCGGGAGTCAACAATTTTATTTGGCACGAAAGACTCAACCGAACTAAATAAAACTCGGTATGTTTATTAGTGTTGACGCCTTGATTTTCATAAGCTATACCAACATTCCTAGGGACGAGCAGGAGTGGGTATTGTAAGGGAGGCCTGAAATTAACAGTAGTGATATTTCGTTTCCTATTCGTTTTTCGACAAACATGCACATGACAAAAGTTGTTTATTTTGTTATTTTAAGTAACTTTTGTTATATTCACTTTTGTCGTATAGAAAAGTATAAACGAGATATACACTAAAATCTAAAGCGGGAGCCAACAATTTTGTTGGGCACTAACGATTGAACCGAACTTAGCAAAACTCGGTGTGTGAATTAGCATTAATTCTTCCATGATTATAAGCTATATTAAACATTTTAGGTTCAAAGGGGAGTGGGGATTATAAGAGAGGCTGAAATGAAAAACTCGCTTTTTATAATTTCTATTTGTTTTTTGGCAAATATTCTATTTGTTATATTTCCAATAGAAATATAAACTATTAGAGCATTTCCATTATTTAATTTGTATAATGTACCTTGATGTTATTGAAACAAATATGTAATATAATAACAATTAAACGTTAATGGTAATGTCATCATGACAAAAAACAATATGCGTTTAAACTCGATATGATATTTTCAGGGTACCACTATTATTTAATACCATCCGGTAGATAAATTATAAAATAATGTTTTGCATCAATAATATAAGTAGAAGAATGTTGAGAAGTCTCATGCGGGACCGGAAGATGACGGGAGCATTACCAGTTAATTGTTTACTAATTTCCCGTCTGGCATTGCTGGAAGCAATTTCCAGTGAGATTCACTATTACAAATATAATCTTACGTGCAAAACTTTGCCTATACTATGTGAGCTCGGATTGGCTTTTGAAAGGATATATGTTCATTATAGATGATATTTAATTGTAATAAATGCTACCCATGATTATGGTTTGAACTATTGAAAAACGGTGAGTCAAAAAGTGTAGAGGGATAGATTAGGAACACATTTTCATTTATCGTTCAAAAATAGAATTTCTATTCTATTAATTCCCAAAAGTTACCCTTCAGTGTTGGCGATTTCGGAAAATCATTACGTCGTGGAGGGAAGTGTAATTGTACACATTGAAGTCTTACTATCAAAATACCAGTCGAGAATGATTTCCCGGGCATCGCCGGGTACCTTAGCTTTTGTGATATTCATTTTTGTCTTTTAACAATGTATACACTATATATATGAGATATACACTATAAACTAAAGCGGGAGTCAACTATTTTATTGGACGCTAACGATTGAACCGAACTTAACAAAACTCGGTATGTCAATTAGCATTAATACTTCCATGATTATAAGCTATATTAAAATGTTTAGGTTAGAACGGGAGTGGGGCTTATAAGGGAGGCCTGAAATAAAAATTCGCGATATTTCGTTGTCTATTTATTTTCGTCAAACGTGCACATAACAAAAGTTGTTTACTTTGTTATTTAGAGTAACTTATGTTTTATACATTTTTTCGGGAACATTGTATGAAGCAAATAATTTGCGTATAATGTTGATATGCTCATCACTTCTTTCCAATATGAACTACCAGGTACCTCACATGGAAAAATGAATTCAAATCTATGTTAATAATTTGACCTTAATAATTCAAAGCTATGCATAATGCACAGACGACGGGAAATATGACAATATGGAGGACAGTGAAGTCTTACTTAATTTTATTATTAAAAAAATCCAATCCAACGACGGGTATAAACCCTAAACACTGGCACGGGTAAATGTCAAAATATTGCGCAAAGTAATAATAATGCCTTGCCAAAAAAATACCATCACCATTCAGCCTCAAATGAATTCCCGGGCGAAGCCGGGTATCTGAGCTAGTATATATATATAAAATTGTAACCTCTGTCTGTACATTGATTTTTTTTCGCGAAATTTCACGATAACTTTTCGTTTCACATGTCCCAGACACCATAACTGCATTTTGTTTCTTTGGTGTCTGTTTGTTTGTTTGTTACCTTTTCACGCATAAACGGCTGAACTGAATTTTATGAAACTTGGTATGTATATCACTACTAACCCAACTTAGACTTTAGGCTATATTAATATCCTTTGAGGCGAACAGGAGTGGGGGTTATAAGGGAAGCCTGAAATTAAAAATAGCGATATTTCGTTTCCTATTCGTTTTTCGGCAACTATGAACATATCAATAGTTGTTTATTTTGTTATTTAGAGTCACTTTTGTTATATACACTTTTTTCGTTTACCGAATTATAAACGAGATATACGCTAAAACCTGTAGCGGAAGTGAACAACTTTATTTGGGGCAAAAGACCCAACCGAAATAAATAAAACTCGGTATATGTATTAGCACTAACGCTTTAATTATAACAAGCCATACTAACATTTGTAGGGACGGGCAGGAGTGGGGGTTATAAGGGAAGGCAGAAATTAAAAATAGCGAATTCCTTTTTCTATTGGTTTTTCGGCAGATATGAACATAACAAAAGTTGTTTATTTTGTTATTTAGAGTAACTTTTGTTATATACACTTTTTTCGTATACCGAAGTTTAAACGCGATATACGATAAAACCTATAGCGGAAGTGAACAATTTTATTTGGGACAAAAGACCCAACTGAAATAAATAAAACTCGGAATGTGTATTAGCACTAACGCTTTAATTATAACAAGCCATACCAACATTTGTAGGGACGGGCAGGAGTGGGGGTTATAAGGGAAGGCAGAAATTAAAAATAGCGAATTCCTTTTTCTATTGGTATTTCGGCAGATATGAACATAACAAAAGTTGTTTATTTTGTTATTTAGAGTAACTTTTGTTATATACACTTTTTTCGTATACCGAAGTTTAAACGCGATATACGCTAAAACCTATAGCGGAAGTGAACAATTTTATTTGGGACAAAAGACCCAACCGAAATAAATAAAACTCGAAATGTGTATTAGCACTAACGCTTTCATTATAACAAGCCATACTAAGATTTCTAAGGAGGGGCAGGATTTTTTTCGCGAAATTTCAAGATAACTTTTCGTTTCACATGTCATAGACACCTAACTGCATTTTGTTTCTTTCGTGTATGTTTGTTTGTTTGTTATTACTTTGCCCATCTGTGTTTGTAAGTTAGTTAGTAGTTCCTGAAGCTGTTTCGTGAGTGGGTGAGTTGAGTAAAGGTCAAGTATTGATTGTATAGAACTGTAGGAGTCAATAAAAACATGAATGTCGTCTTGTTGTACGTTTGTAAGGTGTTGCAGTCCAAGAAGTAAGCCTTGTAATTCAGCAGTGAAGTTGCTTGATACGTCCGGTAGTCTACACGTTAGTACTTGGTTCCCTACTATGGCGGCTGAGCCACAGTTTCCTGCATATTTAGAACCATCTGTATATATGAAAAGCCCTGTCCTGTTTTCTGTAATTATGTTCCGGTACTCGTGTTTATAGTGTAAGGAAGAGAGTGGGTTTGATTTCTTGAATTTTGTAAGGGAGAAGTTAGTTTTTGGCATATGTGTTTGCCAGGGTGCTGTTTTGTGTTGTATGGGATAAATGTTCGGTAATGTAATGTTATAAGTAAGTAGCGTTTGAAACAGTCTGAAGTGATAGGGTTTATGCGAATTGGGATTTTCAATATAATCAGTCATGTTTGGATTTTGTGTAATGTACTCAATGTAAGGGCATGATTGTCTGGAAAGTGTTGTTATGCTGTATTTCATGATATTATATGAATATAGATGATTTAATGGAAGTTCTCCGGTTTCTGCACACAAGCTTATGCTTGGAGTTGTTCGAAAGGCACCTGTTGCTAATCTTAAGCTTGTGTTTTGGATGACCTCAAGGATTTTTAAGATAGTAAACTATACTTCCATAATCTAAAATAGATCTCGTATATGAGCGATATACTAGCATCATAGTTTTTCGATCTGCTCCCCATTTTGTGTTTCCAATAACTCGCAGTATATTAAGCGATGTTTTGCATTTTTGGGATAGCATTTTAATATGAGGTACCTCATGACTAGGACTGAACCACCATTATGTACACTCTGCAATACACAACTGACTATCAAACACTTACTTACAGACTGCAGACTAATAACTGACAAGAACGTACCCACCAACCTATCTGAACTACTACACGACGACAGCCCATACATTACAAAAGTCATAAAACACCTCAAAGACACACACATTTACAACCAGATATAACATTAAATAATATAATAATAATAAATAGACTGCAATAATATCCACTGGAGAAAAAATAAATTACCGTATTTTTACCTACCTCTGTAGATTTTTTAACCTTTTTTATTGGTTTTTATAAGGTGGCTTTACCTCTACTATTTTAGAATCATTACAAGAAAATGTGTGAATCGCTTAAATTGCGACACACCTAAATAAACTAAATAAATAAATAAATATTAGAACTACACACATGCCACATGTTTTAGATGCTTTTGTACACATGTATATGTTTACCCTAACGAAAAAATTACGTCAAATATTAGAAAAAAGTATCATTTTCAGCCATTAATTTCCTACTGATCATCCACCAACTATACTCATCACTAATTTTTTTTATATATATATATATATATATTTTTTTTTTAATGTTTACATATAAAATGTTTATCTATTTCACGTTTGTTATTTGTCATTGTTTTTTTCTGGTATTTCTTATTGTTACTTCTTGTTATCTATTTTACTTTTGTTATTTAACAATTTGTTACTTTTGTTATTGTGCAATTTTTGAAAGGGCAAATCACCTTTGATGTGATGTCCATAAATAAATAAATCAAATCAAATGTTTGTTTGTTTGTTTGTTTGTTACCTTTTCACACATAAACTTCTGAACCGAATTTTATGAAACTTGGTATGTATATCACTACTAACCCAACTTAGACTTTAAGCTATATTAAAATTCTCTGAGATAAACAGGAGTGGGGGTTATAAGGGAGGCCTGAAATTCAAAATAGCGATATTTCGGTTCCCATTGGGTTTTCGGCAAATATGTACATAACAAAAGTTATTTATTTTATTATTTAGAGTAACTTTTATAATATACACTTTTTTCGTATACTGAATTATAAACGAGATATAAACTAAAACCTATAGCGGAAGTGAGCAATTTTATTTGGGACAATAGACCTAACCGAAATAAATAAAACTCGGTATATGTATTAGCACTAACGCTTTCATTATAACAAGCCATACTAAGATTTCTAGGGAGGGGCAGGAGTGGGGGTTATAAGAAAGACCTGAAATTAAAAGTAGTGATATTTCGTTTCCTATTGGGGTTTCGGCAATTACGCCCATAACAAAAGTTGTTTATTTTGTTATTTGGCGTAACTTTTGTTATATACACTTTCGTCGAATACCTCAGTATAAATGAGTTATACGTTAAAAACTACTAATTCAAATTAATGCATAATGCACAGGAAGCGGGAAATATGACGGGAGGACAGTGAAGTCTTACATAAAAAAAATAATTGTATTATTAACAAATCCAAAGAAACGACGGGTATTTACTCTAAACAATGGGACGGGTAAATGTCAAAACATTGTGTAAAGTAAAGCCTTGCCAAAAAAATACTATCACCATTCAGTCTCAAATGAATTCCCGAGCGAAGCCGGGTATCTGAGCTAGTATATATATATATATATATAAAATTGTAACCTCTCTCTGTCCATTGATTGATTTCGCGAAATTTCACGATAACTTTTCGTTTCACATGTCATAGACACCATAACTGCATTTTAGCAGATTTCCCTTAAAGGAAATCAGCTATTGAGGTTGTACTCATGACGGAATTTTCGACATTTTTCTTCAAATGTCCATCGATCCTACCCAGGAGATGACGAAAATGAGGTCCGTTCAAAACTGTATATATATATATATATATATATATATATATATATATATATATATATATATATATATATATCTATATCTATCTATATATTTGTCTGTTACCGCTCTAGCGGTCGCAATTTTTGTTTGATCGTTACCAAACTCGATATTTAGTCGTTTTATGTAAAAAGAAAGATCAAGTTCGTTAACGGCTGAAATCGGACCAGAGGGAGGGGGGTTTAAAAGGGAGGATTTTCGAAAATTCGAAATATCTTTGTTACTATACGTCGGATCGAAAAATATTACAGAATCAATCTTATTGCAAATTAAATTTACTATAAATATTGTCCTATACATTTATTCTCTATCTTGAGTATTAATTGAGATATTTGCATTTGTATTCTGCATGTGCTCGGCAATAGTGGCTATGTTCGCACTTTCCGCCGTGACCTCTGGTAGCCGTTTTCGTAACTATTCGTCCCTCGTGAATAGGTTTAGAGGTTAGGCCAACTGTTTTTTGGGGCTAGAAACTACTGGGTTATTACGCCCTAAATAATGTTTTAGGTTTAGAGGTTTCTTACTACTACAGTTGTCATTAGGCAGATTTCTCTATTGTAAAACTTCACGTGGGAAATCTGCTTAGTTTACGCAGCCCCTGCGTGACGGACTTTTGTTTCTTTCGTGTAGGCTGTGCTGGGGGGTTGGATGTGATGAGTCCTGGGTGGTGTAGGCTGTGCTGGGGGGTTGGATGTGATGAGTCCTGGGTGGTGTAGGCTGTGCTGGGGGGTTGGATGCGATGAGTCCTGGGTGGTGTAGGCTGTGCTGGGGGGTTGGATGCAATGAGTCCTGGGTGGTGTAGGCTGTGCTGGGGGGTTGGATTCAATGAGTCCTGGGTGGTGTAGGCTGTGCTGGGGGGTTGGATGCGATGAGTCCTGGGTGGTGTAGGCTGTGCTGGGGGGTTGGATGCGATGAGTCCTGGGTGGTGTAGGCTGTGCTGGGGGGTTGGATGCGATGAGTCCTGGGTGGTGTAGGCTGTGCTGGGGGGTTGGATGCGATGAGTCCTGGGTGGTGTAGGCTGTGCTGGGGGGTTGGATGTGATGAGTCCTGGGTGGTGTAGGCTGTGCTGGGGTGTTGGATTCTATGATTCCTGGGTGGTGTAAGCTGTGCTGGGGGGTTGGATGCGATGAGTCCTGGGGGGTGTAGGCTGTGCTGGGGGGTTGGATGCAATGAGTCCTGGGTGGTGTAGGCTGTGCTGGGGGGTTGGATGTGATGAGACCAGGGTGCTGTAGGCTGAGCTGGGGGGTTGGATGAGATGAGTCCAGGCTGCTGAATTAAGACCTGGGGGGTTGGATGTGAGGAGTCCGGGGTGGTGTAGGCTGTGCGGGGGGGTTGGATGCGATGAGTCCTGGGTGGTGTAGGCTGTGCTGGGGGGTTGGATGCGATGAGTCCTGGTGGTGTAGGCTGTGCTGGGGGGTTGGAGGTGCGGAGTCCTGGGTGGTGTAGGCTGTGCTGGGGGGTTGGATGTGATGAGTCCTGGGTGGTGTAGGCTGTGCTGGGGGGTTGGATGCGATGAGTCCTGGGTGGTGTAAGCTGTGCTGGGGGGTTGGATGCAATGAGTCCTGGGTGGTGTAAGCTGTGCTGGGGGGTTGGATGCAATGAGTTCCTGGGTGGTGTAGGCTGTGTGCTGGGGGGGCGGATGCAATGAGTCCGGGGTGGAGTAAGCAGTGCTGGGGGGTTGGATGCAATGAGTCCTGGGTGGTGTAGGCTGTGCTGGGGGGTTGGATGCGATGTGTCCTGGGTGGTGTAGGCTGTGCTGGGGGGTTGGATGTGATGAGTCCTGGGTGGTGTACTCTGTGCTGGGGGGTTGGATGTGATGAGTCCTGGGTGGTGTAGGCTGTGCTGGGGGGTGGGATGTGATGAGTCCTGGGTGGTGTAAGCTGTGCTGGGGGGTTGGATGCAATGAGTCCTGGGGTGGTGTAGGCTGTGCTGGGGGGTTGGATGCTATGAGTCCTGGGTGGTGTAGGCTGTGCTGGGGGGTTGGAGGCGAGGAGTCCGGGGTGGTGTAGGCTGTGCTGGGGGGTTGGATGTGATGAGTCCTGGGTGGTGTAGGCTGTGCTGGGGGGTTGGATGCGATGAGTCCTGGGTGGTGTAAGCTGTGCTGGGGGTTGATGCGATGAGTCCTGGGTGGTGTAGGCTGTGCTGGGGGTTGGATGAAATGAGTCCTGGTGGTGTAGGCTGTGCTGGGGGGTTGGATGTGATGAGTCCTGGGTGGTGTAGGCTGTGCTGGGGGTAGGATGCGATGAGTCCTGGGTGGTGTAGGCTGTGCTGGGGGGTTGGATGTGATGAGTCCTGGGTGGTGTAAGCTGTGCTGGGGGGTTGGATGCAATGAGTCCTGGGTGGTGTAGGCTGTGCTGGGGGGTTGGATGCGATGAGTCCTGGGTGGTGTAGGCTGTGCTGGGGGGTTGGATGCTATGTGACCTGGGTGCTGTAGGCTGTGCTGGGGGGTTGGATGTGATGAGTCCTGGGTGGTGTAAGCTGTGCTGGGGGGTTGGATGTGATGAGTCCTGGGTGGTGTAAGCTGTGCTGGGGTGTTGGATGTGATGAGTCCTGGGTGG
The DNA here is from genome assembly GCA_019009955.1 of Riptortus pedestris. Classification (NCBI taxonomy): domain Eukaryota; kingdom Metazoa; phylum Arthropoda; class Insecta; order Hemiptera; family Alydidae; genus Riptortus; species Riptortus pedestris. Next base: position 154,754,656 of record CM032231.1, read on the forward strand.
TGTAAGCTGTGCTGGGGGGTTGGATGCAATGAGTCCTGGGTGGTGTAAGCTGTGCTGGGGGGTTGGATGCAATGAGTCCTGGGTGGTGTAAGCTGTGCTGGGGGGTTGGATGCAATGAGTCCTGGGTGGTGTAGGCTGTGCTGGGGGGTTGGATGGAATGAGTCCTGGGTGGTGTAGGCTGTGCTGGGGGGTTGGATGCTATGAGTCCTGGGTGGTGTAAGCTGTGCTGGGGGGTTGGATGTTATGAGTCCTGGGTGGTGTAGGCTGTGTGGGGGGTTGGATGTGATGAGTCCTGGGTGGTGTAAGCTGTGCTGGGGGGGTTGGATGCAATTAGACCTGGGTGGTGTAGGCGGCGCTGGGGGGTTGGATGCAATGAGTCCTGGGTGGTGTAGGCTGTGCTGGGGGGTTGGATGCGATGAGTCCTGGGTGGTGTAGGCTGTGCTGGGGGGTTGGATGCGATGAGTCCTGGGTGGTGTAGGCTGTGCTGGGGGGTTGGATGCGATGAGTCCTGGGTGGTGTAGACTGAGCTGGGGGGTTGGATGGGATGAGACATGGGTGGTGTAGTCTGTGCTGGGGGGTTGGAGGTGAATAGTCATGGGTGGTGTAGGCTGTGCTGGGGGGTTGGATGTGATGAGTCCTGGGTGGTGTAGGCTGTGCTGGGGGGTTGGATGCAATGAGTCCTGGGTGGTGTAAGCTGTGCTGGGGGGTTGGATGCAATGAGTCCTGGGTGGTGTAAGCTGTGCTGGGGGGTTGGATGCAATGAGTCCTGGGTGGTGTAGGCTGTGCTGGGGGGTTGGATGCAATGAGTCCTGGGTGGTGTAGGCTGTGCTGGGGGGTTGGATGGGATGAGTCCTGGGTGGTGTAGGCTGTGCTGGGGGGTTGGATGCGATGAGTACTGGATGGTATGGGCTGTGCTGGGGTTGGATGCGATGAGTCTGGATGGTGTAAGCGGTGCTGGGGGGGTGGATGCCATGAGTCCTGGGTGGTGTAAGCTGTGCTGGGGGGTTGGATGTGATGAGTCCTGGGTGGTGTAAGCTGTGCTGGGGGGTTGGATGCGATGAGTCCTGGGTGGTGTAAGCTGTGCTGGGGGGTTTGGATGCGATGAGGCCTGGGTGGTGTAGGCTGTGCTGGAGGGTTGGATGTGATGAGTCCTGGGTGGTGTAGGCTGTGCTGGGGGGTTGGATGTGATGAGTCCTGGGTGGTGTAAGCTGTGCTGGGGGGTTGGATGCGATGAGTCCATATATCACTCAAGTTACAATCCGCTCGAATCCTGTTGCCATAACCACCACTATTACACTTGTCATAACCAGCTCTATCACTCTAGCCACAGCACCCTATATCACTCAAGTTACAATCTGTTCTAATCCTGTTGCCATAACCACCACTACTACACTTGTCATAACCAGCTCTATCACTCTAGCCACAGCACCCTATATCACTCAAGTTACAATCCGCTCGAATCCTTGCACACAACCACCACTACTACACTTGTCATAACCAGCTCTATCACTCTAGCCACAGCACCCTATATCATCAAGTTACAATCCGCTCGAATCCTCTTGCCACAACCACCACTACTACACTTGTCATCATAACCAGCTCTATCACTCTAGCCACAGCACCCTATATCACTCAAGTTACAATCTGCTCGAATCCTCTTGCCAAAACCACCACTATTACACTTGTCATAACCAGCTGTATCACTCTAGCCACAGCACCCTATATCACGCAAGTTACAATCCGCTCTTATCCTCTTGCCACAACCACCACTGTTACACTTGTCATAACCAGCTCTATCACTCTAGCCACAGCACCCTATATCACTCAAGTTACAATCTGCTCGAATCCTCTTGCCACAACCACCACTACTACAATTGTCATAACCAGCTCTATCACTCTAGCCACAGCACCCTATATCACTCGTTACAATCTTTTCTAATCCTGTTGCTACAGCCACCACTACTACACTTGTCATAACCAGCTCTATCACTCTAGCCACAGCACCCTATATCACTCGTTACAATCTTTTCTAATCCTGTTGCTACAGCCACCACTACTACACTTGTCATAACCAGCTCTATCACTCTAGCCACAGCACCCTATATCACTCAAGTTACAATCTGCTCGAATCCTCTTGCCACAACCACCACTACTACAATTGTCATAACCAGCTCTATCACTCTAGCCACAGCACCCTATATCACTCGTTACAATCTTTTCTAATCCTGTTGCTACAACCACCACTATTACACTTGTCATAACCAGCTCTATCACTCTAGCCACAGCACCCTATATCACTCGTTACAATCTTTTCTAATCCTCTTGCTACAGCCACCACTATTACACTTGTCATAACTAGCTCCATCACTCTAGCCACAGCACCCTATATCACTCGTTACAATCTTTTCTAATCCTGTTGCTACAACCACCACTATTACACTTGTCATAACCAGCTCTATCACTCTAGCCACAGCACCCTATATCACTCAAGTTACAATCTGCTCGAATCCTCTTGCCACAACCACCACTACTACAATTGTCATAACCAGCTCTATCACTCTAGCCACAGCACCCTATATCACTCAAGTTACAATCTGCTCGAATCCTCTTGCCACAACCACCACTACTACACTTGTCATAACCAGCTCTATCACTCTAGCCACAGCACCCTATATCACTCAAGTTACAATCTGCTCGAATCTTCTTGCCACAACCACCACTACTACACTTGTCATAACCAGCGCTATCACTCTTGCCACAACCACCACTACTACACTTGTCATAACCAGCTCTATCACTCTAGCCACAGCACCCTATATCACTAGTTACAATCTGCTCGAATCCTCTTGCTAACCACTATTACACTTGTCATAACCAGCTCTATCACTCTAGCCACAGCACCCTATATCACTCAAGTTACAATCTGCTCGAATCCTCTTGCCACAACCACCACTACTACAATTGTCATAACCAGCTCTATCACTCTAGCCACAGCACCCTATATCACTCGTTACAATCTTTTCTAATCCTGTTGCTACAGCCACCACTACTACACTTGTCATAACCAGCTCTATCACTCTAGCCACAGCACCCTATATCAGTCTAGTTACAATCTGCTCGAATCCTCTTGCTACAGCCACCACTATTACACTTGTCATAACTAGCTCCATCACTCTAGCCACAGCACCCTATATCACTCAAGTTACAATCTGTTCTAATCCTGTTGCCACAACCACCACTATTACACTTGTCATAACCAGCTCTATCACTCTAGCCACAGCACCCTATATCAGTCTAGTTACAATCTGCTCGAATCCTCTTGCTACAGCCACCACTACTACACTTGTCATAACCAGCTCTATCACTCTAGCCACAGCACCCTATATCACTCAAGTTACAATCTGTTCTAATCCTGTTGCTACAACCACCACTATTACACTTGTCATAACCAGCTCTATCACTCTAGCCACAGCACCCTATATCACTCGTTACAATCTTTTCTAATCCTGTTGCTACAACCACCACTATTACACTTGTCATAACCAGCTCTATCACTCTAGCCACAGCACCCTATATCACTCAAGTTACAATCTGCTCGAATCCTCTTGCTACAGCCACCACTATTACACTTGTCATAACTAGCTCCATCACTCTAGCCACAGCACCCTATATCACTCGTTACAATCTTTTCTAATCCTGTTGCTACAACCACCACTATTACACTTGTCATAACCAGCTCTATCACTCTAGCCACAGCACCCTATATCAGTCTAGTTACAATCTGCTCGAATCCTCTTGCTACAGCCACCACTATTACACTTGTCATAACTAGCTCCATCACTCTAGCCACAGCACCCTATATCACTCAAGTTACAATCTGTTCTAATCCTGTTGCCATAACCACCACTACTACACTTGTCATAACCAGCTCTATCACTCTAGCCACAGCACCCTATATCAGTCTAGTTACAATCTGCTCGAATCCTCTTGCTACAGCCACCACTACTACACTTGTCATAACCAGCTCTATCACTCTAGCCACAGCACCCTATATCACTCGTTACAATCTTTTCTAATCCTGTTGCTACAGCCACCACTACTACACTTGTCATAACCAGCTCTATCACTCTAGCCACAGCACCCTATATCACTCAAGTTACAATCTGCTCGAATCCTCTTGCCACAACCACCACTACTACAATTGTCATAACCAGCTCTATCACTCTAGCCACAGCACCCTATATCACTCGTTACAATCTGCTCGAATCTTCTTGCCACAACCACCACTACTACACTTGTCATAACCAGCTCTATCACTCTAGCCACAGCACCCTATATCACTCAAGTTACAATCTGCTCGAATCTTCTTGCCACAACCACCACTACTACACTTGTCATAACCAGCGCTATCACTCTTGCCACAACCACCACTACTACACTTGTCATAACCAGCTCTATCACTCTAGCCACAGCACCCTATATCACTCAAGTTACAATCTGCTCGAATCCTCTTGCCACAACCACCACTATTACACTTGTCATAACCAGCTCTATCACTCTAGCCACAGCACCCTATATCACTCAAGTTACAATCTGTTCTAATCCTGTTGCTACAACCACCACTATTACACTTGTCATAGCCAGCTCCATCACTCTAGCCACAGCACCCTATATCACTCGTTACAATCTTTTCTAATCCTGTTGCTACAACCACCACTATTACACTTGTCATAACCAGCTCTATCACTCTAGCCACAGCACCCTATATCACTCAAGTTACAATCTGTTCTAATCCTGTTGCTACAACCACCACTATTACACTTGTCATAACCAGCTCTATCACTCTAGCCACAGCACCCTATATCACTCAAGTTACAATCTGTTCTAATCCTGTTGCCATAACCACCACTATTACACTTGTCATAACCAGCTCTATCACTCTAGCCACAGCACCCTATATCAGTCTAGTTACAATCTGCTCGAATCCTCTTGCTACAGCCACCACTACTACACTTGTCATAACCAGCTCTATCACTCTAGCCACAGCACCCTATATCACTCGTTACAATCTTTTCTAATCCTGTTGCTACAGCCACCACTACTACACTTGTCATAACCAGCTCTATCACTCTAGCCACAGCACCCTATATCAGTCTAGTTACAATCTGCTCGAATCCTCTTGCTACAGCCACCACTACTACACTTGTCATAACCAGCTCTATCACTCTAGCCACAGCACCCTATATCACTCGTTACAATCTGTTCTAATCCTGTTGCTACAACCACCACTATTACACTTGTCATAACTAGCTCCATCACTCTAGCCACAGCACCCTATATCACTCGTTACAATCTTTTCTAATCCTGTTGCTACAACCACCACTATTACACTTGTCATAACCAGCTCTATCACTCTAGCCACAGCACCCTATATCAGTCTAGTTACAATCTGCTCGAATCCTCTTGCTACAGCCACCACTATTACACTTGTCATAACTAGCTCCATCACTCTAGCCACAGCACCCTATATCACTCGTTACAATCTTTTCTAATCCTGTTGCTACAGCCACCACTACTACACTTGTCATAACCAGCTCTATCACTCTAGCCACAGCACCCTATATCAGTCTAGTTACAATCTGCTCGAATCCTCTTGCTACAGCCACCACTACTACACTTGTCATAACTAGCTCTATCACTCTAGATAAAACCAGTTCTATAACTATAGTCACTACCAGCTCCATTGCTGTGTCCACAACCTGGTTATCACTCTAGACTCTACCTGCTCATTTGCTCAAGACATTACCTGGTCTTTTGCTTTAGCCACAACCTGCTCTATCACTCAAGTTACAATCTGTTCTAATCCTGTTGCCACAACCACCACTATTATAAAAATATTCAGAAGAGAGAAGTTTTAAATAACAAATAATTTTATTGTGAACAAATCCTCAGCAATGCCGGGTATGATCCCTAAAGACTGGGAGGGGGAAATGTCAAAATATTGTGGAAAGTAAAGCCTTGCCAAAAAATATCATCTTCATTCAGGCTCAAATGAATTAGCTAGTCTTTTTAACAAACCCTGTCTCCACTCAGAATTGTATTCTCTACCCACCATGGGTACTAACCAACTCTTCAAATAAAATTCTTGTAGAACAAGTTATAGAATCAGCTGAAACATTTCAGAAATATAATAGTTCTATAAAAAGCGTTTATGTTGAGAAGAAAGAGTTCAGAAATTAATATAAACATTTTTTCTACCATTCCAAAAAAGAGGAAACGTATCTTTCTGAAGATGAGCAAAGAGAACAAACGAAATCCTTACATAGGAAAGAATACTGTGAGCCACTATGTTTACCAAACTAAACTTTCATTTCCAGTCTATTTCATGTTTGCTTTATTCGGACATCATACTTCACATTATGTGTACAGTTCCTGTTAGAATTAAATCTCCAACATCAGTTAGTCTCTCGAAAGGCAACTTCGGAAACTTAAATTTTTAATTTGTTTTTCCCTTGAAGAATAACAGTGCAACTGTATTGTAAAACTTACCACTGTAGTAAATGATTTCAAGCTAAATGGGCATTTAGAAGAACTGGCTACTTCTAAAGTTGTTCCTATGCACGAAAATCTAATTTTGTATTAAAAAAGTATAAATCCTATAGAAATGACTCTGGAGAAAGTTACACCAAATTCAGACAAGGAGCCTGGAGTGCACAGCGGGAAAAGAGAAGTGGCTGCAAGGTTGAGTGCCATAGACAACAATAGTGATGCTCTTCATCATGCATTACAAGAAGGTTATAGTCCTAAACCAGCTCCTGAACCACCTTCAATAACTTCTCTTTCTTTGAACAATAGTTTTATTGAATCACTAAGAAGAACAGAAGGAACTAGGCCTCATATTGATTTGGGTGCTGAAGAGCCTCCAATGAGACCTGCACAAGGGAAGACTGGTTCATTATCCAACCTCTGTGCTTTCAATTCCACAATGTGACAATACTACTACCGTCGATTACAAGATTGTTTTGCACAAACTAGAAACCTTCTAGACTTTTCCAGAAGTAGGTGATGAGAGTCGAGGAACGTCTTCCAGGTGCTTAAACCATGAAGCAAAGTACATCAGAAAACCGCTGAGCCTACCTTTTATTCCAGCTGAGAAGTAGCTGCCCATCTGTTCGCTACTTGGGAGGGAGGATGTTTGCCACTACGAGGGATCAGCGGTCCAAGCCTTCTGATACATTTAGTATTATTATTGTTTCTTTTTTAAATAGCATATGTTTTTTATTTATATTCAGTTTGAAATACAGTCCGCTAGTGAATTATGGCATAAAATTGGTTACTGATACAATTTTAGCAATAAGTGTCTAGGTTTGCGATGAAATTGGTTACGGATACAGTTTTAACAAATAGTGACGAGTAAACGAGATAAAATTGGATACGGATTTAATTTGATCAAATAGCGACTAATAGAGGATTTGAATTATTGTCGCTTGAGGACCTTTTCATATCTGGTAGAAGTGGGTAGTGGGGAATGTCTGCCTAAATGGCTGGCTTCAATCTAGCCTGAAGTGCCCCCTCCTACCCCCTCTTACATTTCACTCTACTTTTAAAATATTTCTTCATTTTTTATAATCCTGAAATAAAAAGTGACAAATAATTCTTTAAAGCTGGCTTTCCCTTTGGCGAAAAAAGTCGCATCAATAAGAGAGATCAAAGGTGCTTATCGTTATTGATGCATAGCCTTCCAAATAGCCAGTGCTGCCAACCAAAGGCCGCGCCAAAAAAAAATACCCCATACACCAATAGACTAGCAATCCGTTATCTGGCCTCCCGGGAAAAACCTGCCAATAAGACCGTATTTTTACCCTCCTCCTTTTTTTTTTTGTTTTTCAAGTAAAAAAAAGAGAAGAAAAAAAGCATAGCCCATTTGTCTGGTCCTCTATCGGGTAATAAAGAGATCCCTCAGCTTCGAGAGCTAACGCCCTCTCTCCCGCCCGAAATAAAAATGAATGCGGAGTTTTTTATTCGGCGGGAAGGGCTAATACGGAGCGGGGGATACATAGGTTTTTACTCAGCTGTTAATACGGCAAGGTGGCGGGCTCGGGCCCATCAGCTGACAAATAGGGCGGGAGATGGGCCCGCGCGCGGGAGTCGCCAGATGAGCTCTCATAAAACTCTTTACAATTCTTATTCATCTCATGCAGAAGAGCTTTTATCAAAATCTACTCTGGATTCTCCTCCAGTTGGACAATTTCCACAAAAAGAAAGAATTGTAGTCTCCTTTATCACTTCCTTTCAGATTTGCAGAATACTCTTTAAACCTGGAACGAATTTCATAGTTTCCCTCCCTAAACATAGGCCCAAATATAAACAAACAACTATTTAAGTTTCAAACTCGGCCTCTTTCCCTTTGCCATTACTGCAGGAATGGACTAAGCTCGGGTCATGATAACTATTCACTCATCCACTTTGATGAGAAAGCGTCTGACATCCAGTATAAACTCTCTTTTATAGATACATGTTTTGAAGTTGTTTAATCAGGAAAATTGGTTAAGGGAACAGGTAACATCAAAATTCCACATAGCATAGATAAAGAAAGAAAGAGGAAATAAAATATTGAGACCATTCTAAGAAGAATGTCACCAAGATTGTCCATATTGCCTGTGGTTCAAAAACTGCAGATTTCTGTCAACTATATTTGCAACTGTGCCAAGGGACATCCTAGGCTATATGATAAATAGAATTTTCGACAGAGGGCATATTTACTTCGACCTGAAATCACATTTTCGTCGATATCTTCCTTAATATTAGTTTTACAGACAAAATGGAAAGAAATATGTAATTGTATTTGGGCTAAAGATTTTAATCTTAGACCACTATTTTCATTTTTCATTGTCTTACCGCCTAAGACTTTATTCGTTTTCTATGAAAATGTCTACACAGATTGAAAATTCTGTTTTGGATGGAATTATATTCGGATTATATTTTGTTCGTATGTGTTATTATACACATTCCTACCACCCTCAGGAGTTTCGTTACAAGCCAAAACGTGTGTTGTTTGTTCGGCAATAACTTTCTTAATATTGATTTTATCGGAAGACAAGATCAGATTGTTTTTAAAATGTATTTATCTGGCCTAATACATAAATTATAATTTCAAAATTTTGATTTCCAACTTCCGGTCTCCAAATATAATTCATATGTTCCATGAAAATACCTTATTTATATTCTCATATATATATATATATATATATATATATATATATATATATATATATATTATTACGTTTTATTACAAAAAACAGTAATAAATGTTGTTTATAAGAGTTCTTTTGGATTGCAAAATTAAACACACACAAGCATCACAGTTTTTATCACTGCACAATTTATTTAACAACTCAATACAAGCTTGGTTAATTATTCTTAACTACTACTCACAGTATGCACTGATTGCTTCACAGTTCTTGTTATTACACAGTCCAATAATTCACTCACGATCACTGAAGTTCACAAAAGACGGCACTGTACTGTCTTAAACACGGCACTATGCTGTTCTTTACTGAGTCACGGCACAACACTGTTCTTCACATAAAAACACTTTACCGCACAGCACTAAGTCGCAGTGTAGCACTGTGATCACTTGAAGATCGATGAGAACAAACTAAACTAAAACTGTCGGGCGAGTTGCACATGCTTATATAGAGGAACGGAAAAACATCAAAGGATGAGGCCGAGACTCTTCCAGAAAGATCGGGTCTTGCCGAAAACATTTCTCGGTCTCTTTTGATCTACTTCGTATTTACCAAATACGTGCCTATCTCTGTTTAATTTTTTCATGTACTTAATTTTCGCAACACTGCCGCCCACCTAATCCTTTTCGTCCCGAATAGGCTCAATATCGCCGTTGCCATACTTGGCTGTCGCTCAAGGTAAACCACTTTCATTTTGGAACCACCACCACCACCACTCGGATACCACTCGGATTGTGGTATCTCTGTATCCTGTAGACCTCGTCGTTCAATCTCTTGATCACCTTGTAAGGTCCCTCCCAGTGCGTTTGCAATTTAAGGGATAATCCTTTCTTGCGTTGAGGGTTAAATAGTAGAACCATTTGCCCTTCAGTGAATCCCTCCGTATTTGCTGCTCGATCATACCTGGTTTTCATCTTATCAATTGCCATTTTAATACGGTTGCGTACAAACTCATGGAGCTCATCAAAGGTGGAATCATGGACGGCTGATCGGTATGACAGTAGAAATATTGGTATGTGCACATCCCAATCCCTTTGATGTGTACTAACCACTTTCCTGAGATATTCCTCCAGTGTTCTATTAAATCATTCAACCATGCCATCAGATTGTGGATGAAACGGTGTCGTTCTTGTCTTTTGATGCCGTACAATTCACACATTTCCTTGAATATGAACGATTCAAAGTTTCGCCCCTGGTCAGAATGGAGTTCTATTGGAACACCGTATCGGCACACCCAATTATTTACAAAGGCATCTACAACCGTTTTGGACTCCTAGTTTGGAATGGCATACACTTCGGGCCATTTGCTGAAATAGTCCATTACAACTAGGTTTCCAGCCTCACTGACAGGGAATGGACAAGCAACATCGATGGCTATCCGCTCGAAAGGGGCACCTGCGTTTTACTGCTGCAGCTTGCCACGACTTCTTCTCGTTGAACCGATGCACTGGTCGCAATTGGCTATCCAATCGGTAACAGATTGCTGACATCCCAGCCAGTAAAATCGTTGTTTTATCTTTTCCAGGGTTTTTGTAATGCCCAGATGGCCGCCACTGGGACCATTATGGAACTGCTTCAATACCTCATTTATCTAGGAAGTAGGCACGACAATTAGGTCGGTTGTGGTTTTGTCATCTGTACTCTCCCAAGCCAGCCGATATAATCTTCGCCAGAATCGGGTCATCTTTCTGAGCGTTCGACCAGTCCTCGCCTGACCCAATATGGGTAAGTCGCACATCAATCACGCTTTCCTCTTTCTCGACTTTGAGAAAATGTTTGCATTCTACGTCGTATGACCGTCTTGAAAGGGCACCAGCGTTATTGTATTCCCCCCCTTTTCGATGCTCAATGCTGAAGTCATAGCTCTGCAGACGTTCAATCCATCGTGCCAGCAGACCTTCTGGGTTCTTGATCTGCAGCAACCAACGTAGTGCGGGGTGGTCTGTTCTTAAGGCGAAGTGTTGACCATATAAGTATTTGTGGTAATGTTTGGCGCACTCCAACACTGCCAGAAGCTCCCGTCGGGTAACACAATAATTTCTTTTGGGCTTGGAGAGTACCCTGCTGTAGTAGCCGATGACCTTTTCTGTCCCATCCACTACCTGAGAAAGCACTCCGGCTATTCCATAGCCACTCGCGTCCGTGTCAACTATAAATTTTTGGCCAGCTATTGGATAGGCGAGGATTGGTGCTGTGCACAAAAGTTCCTTAAGCCTCTGAAACGCATATTCGGGTGTCTCACTCCAGTGGTATGGTCGCGACGTTTTGGTTAGCTCGTGCAATCTGGCAGCTACCTGAGCAAAGTTTGGCACGAATCTCCTGTAGTATGTGCAAAGCCCCAGGAAGCTACGCAGCTCGTGAAGATTTCGTGGTCGAGGCCAGTCCTTTTCTGCCCGTATTTTGTCCTCGTCAGTGGAGATGCCTTCTGCTGTTACTCGATGCCCCAAGTATTTTACTTTCTTCTGAAACAGAGCACATTTCTTTATTCTTAACTTCAGCCCAGCTGCTGTTATGCGACTAAATACTTCATCCAGGTTTTTAAGGTGTTCCTCAAAAGTCTTCCCCATAACGATTATGTCATCTATTGGGTTGTAACATTTGAAATGACCGTTTGTAGAATCAGGAAAAAAATGAAAAATTGAGATCGAATCTGAAATATTATTCATTCAAAGTATTTACCATCATTTTCAATACACTTCTGCCAACGACTTACCAAGTTTTCTATCCCACTTTTGAAAAAGTTTGTTTCACGTGTTGAAAGAAATTCAGAAAACGCATTTTTAATGTCTAAATCATCTGTAAAAACTTTTCCTCGCAAAAAGTTGTCCAAACTCCGAAAAAAGTGGTAGTCTGTAGGAGATAGATCAGGGGAATATGTGGGGTGTGGTAGGACTTCATAGCCCAACTCCTTTAATTTGTTCACTGTCTGTGTTGAAACATGTGGTCGGTGGTTCTTTGACGAGTAAGCAAAGAAACACACTTCTCGTTTAACTGCTGACGTTCGTTGAGCTCGTGCGGGACCCAGGAATCGAGCTTTTTCACCTTTCCAATCGTTTTTAAATGCCTGGAGACCGTCATATGACTTGTGCCTAGCTCTGACGCAAGTTCTCTGACTGTTTTATGAGGGTCTTCTTCAACAGCTTTTTTAAGATCTTCGTCCTCCACTGATGAGTGAGGTCGTCCACGGGGCTGATTTTCTAAAGTCGTATCTCCTGAAGAAAATTTTGAAAACCAACGACGAATAGGTCTTTCATTAGCACTTCCTTCGCCAAACGCATGATTAATATTCCTTGCTGACTGGGCCGCGGAATGACCAAGTTTATACTCGTAAAAGAAAATTATCCGGAAATCGCGCGTTTCCATGTTCCCGATTGATATTAAACTAAAATATGTAAGCCTACTTGGGATAAAAACAAACATAGCTTGCGACTAGAGGATTAACAAATGTTTATTATAGATGGTAAATATTTTGCTTGGAATCAACACACAACGTTTTAATCCTTAATAAAGATTAGGGTTTAAAAAATCGGACACTTCATGTGTTACAACCCAATACCACCACCACACCAAGTACAACCCCAAGTATGTCTTCCAATTGAGACCCTTTAGCACACGTTCCATTAAACGCTAAAACGTAGCTGGGGCATTGCAGAGCCCAAATGGCATCACCTTGAACTGCCATAAACCATTGCTTGCGCTAAAGGCAGTTTTCTCTTTGTCCTTATCGGCTATCTCTACTTGCCAGTAGCCGCTTTGCAAGTCCAAGGTAGAAAACCATCTCGTTCCAGCCAACGTGTCTAAGGTGTCGTCAATTCTTGGCAGCGGATGTCTTTCTTGATGGTGAGGTGACGTTGTGAAGGGGCGATGCGATACGTAAAGAAGTCAAGACCAGATTAACTGAATCAAATATATTAAAAACAATAATAAATAATGATAAAGTTATTAACATAAAGGTCCGCCCACGGCCGCACTTCAAACTCCCGTTTTCCCAGTCAATAATTACGCACTGTAACCTAAAACGTGGTTCGCACTTCGAATGCCGATAGGAGACTCACTAAGCCTAACCTCACTAAGTTATAGGGACTTCTCTATAGCAACGTATAGCAGCGAGATACTCGCGAACACATGGAAATTATGACTAGCTGTCAAGGTTATTCATTCGCGAGTACCTCGCCGCTACATCACCTCCCCTCAATGACTGCGCCGAGGAAGCGAACAGGATGCTTAACCAAACGCCCTCGCTGGGTCACCTGGAATGGTGGAGGCTGGTCATCTTCCTTGGCGGAGTCATTGGAAGGTCTTGCTGACGATGGTGTTGCTGCTGAGGGTAGAGGCTGGCTGGAACTGGAGTCCTCTTCCTGGAGCAGGTAAGCTGGATTCAGCCTGTCAATCGTCACGGTCCTGGGTCCTGAAGGCAAAGGGATGTCATAGGTTCTGGAACATCTCTTTAAAACCTTGTAAGGCCCAGTATAAGGCGGGGTGAGTGGGCGATGTACTGTATCATCCCTCAGGAAACATAAGAGGATGTCTGTAGGTCGTTGTGGACAAACGTTTTTGCAGTGGATTGGCGATGAGGTGCTGGTCTCAGTAGCTCCAACTGCTCTCGAAGTCGCTGGACAAACTCTTCGGTGCTGGCTCGCTGCTTAGTTGTATCCAATAGTACTCCAGGCAGTCGCAGAGGTTGTCCATAAACCATCTCTGCGGCTCTGGTGATGCTGTCATCGCGGACTGCTGCACGTAGTCCCAGGAGTACCACGGGCAGAAGAGATGTCCAATTGTTGCTGTTGAGCTGGGCTGTGAGAGCTGTTTTCAGCGTGTGATGCCACCTCTCGACACATCCATTAGCTTGCGGGTGGTATGCAGTTGTCCTACATCGCTGGAATCCCAACGTCTTGGAGAGCTGGTGGAACAAGTCGGACTCAAACTGTCGCCCTTGATCTGTAGTGATACGCGCAGGAACACCTAAACGTGCTATCCAGGACGAACAGAGTGCAGAAGCGCAGGTAGCTGCTGAGATGTCATCAATTGCTTGTGCGGGTCTTTTGCAGAAGACGACCTCCAGTGATTAAATTCGGTGAAGAGTGATTTCACATCTTATAAACATTTATTCAATTATGAACATATGATCACTGCTAGCCTGTATTCATTGTTGTTTATCCGCCATTTGATCTATCCAAAAGTGTTATGGGTTTGTTAAAATTAGTTCAAGAAATTTTTGACAAGAAAGCTGCTGTGTCCTTCCTCCAGGAGAAAGGAATCTTGCATCGTGGAAGACAGTGCGAGGAAGGACATGAAATGCGTCTCATTTTATGAGAAGCTCATGACAGATGGAGGTGTATGAGGCGTAGCTGTTGAAAAACTATTTCACTACGGAAAGATACTTACCTTGAGAATAGCAAAGTTCCATTTACAGTGTTCGTTTATTTCCTGTACAGCTGGACTGTGGAGTACACCACCACTAAATTTTGCATTGAGGAATTTGGGATGGGTGAGCACACAGTTATTGATAAGAAGAATTTTTTACGCGAAGTTTTTGCAGACTGGATATTGAAACACCCCATCAAGATTGGAGGAGCGGGTTTAACTGTTGAAATAGATGAGAGTCTATTTTCAAAAAGAAAATATAATGTAGGGAAAATTTATCCCGAACAGTGGGTTTTCGGGGGTATATGTAGAGAAACTAGGGAATGTTTTCTGTATGCAGTTCCTGACCTTACGAAATTAACTTTAATCAGTGTTGTTAAGGAGTGCATATATCCTCGAAGCACTGTCATATCGGACTGTTGGAAAAGTTACGACAGTATTCCAAAACTGGAGGGATATGACTTCCAACATCTAGCAGTGAATCACTCCAAAAACTTCCGAGACCCAGATACAGGAGCTCACACCAACACCGTGGAATGGGGATGTGGGCGTTAGCGAAGAGAAGGAACAAAATACAGTGTGGGACAAGCAGGAAGCTCCTCGACTCCTACATTTGCGAGTTCGTCTGGAGGCAAAGAAACAAAAACGACGACCTTTTCGAACAAATAATTAAAGACATTTGTGCGATCATGCCTCCTAAACGAATATAATTATTTAATAAATTGTTTTATTTTTATATTGTTCATTGTTTCAATTACTGAAGTGCTATAGGTTAGAATGCATATGGCCACTTTGTTTATTATAGGTAGGTAACAGATGTTATCACCTAAGCCTGATATGAGTAAAATAACATAACGTGTAGTCACTGGAGGTCGTCTTCCGCAAAAGACCCGCTTGTGCTTCTGGCCATCTGCTGAACCTGTCTATCATCGCGGCAGTACCGCATACCAGCTGAGCTGGGCAGTGGGCCAATGATGTCTAAGTGAAGATGCTCAAATCTGCCTGAAGGTGGGAAAGTACCAGGTGGTGCGACTGTGTGACGGTGCACCTTCGCTTTCTGGCAGGCAATGCAGGCTCTTGACCACTTGGTAATGTCCACATTCTGGTTCGGCCAGAAATATCGCTTCGCGCTGAGTCTGCGTGATTCGCGGGTACCGGGATGACTTAGATTATGAAGAGATTTAAATATGGCGAAACGCATACTTTCGGGCACGTACGGCCGGACGGAGGTCGTGGACGTTTCGCAGAGGATACGCGAGATATGCGGGAACTGCATCCACTTGAGCTGGAGACGAGGGTTCTTCAGCAAGTCAGGTATTGTGTCGTCGCCGCTCTGTGCTTCCGCTAGGGCTTCCATCCCATCAGGGCCGCTGATTTCCTCCCCTCTTGAAAACGCGTAATTCGCGTTCCTTGGCTATCATTTTCGGGTATCCTAAATTTTTGGCACAGTTAATTATTGCTTCTGCTGGCTCACATTGACCTATTTCAAAATTTTTGTTAATAATCTTCTCATTGTTGGATAGGTTAAGTACTCTCACCGGAACTCGTCCATCGTCGCAGGTTTTCACGAGGGCTTTAGCTGTTATAATGTCATCTTTAAGTTCTTTTGGTTCTACTACCCACAACCGGTTATCCTCACAATCTTCTTCCCCACGCGCCCATACTAAGGTTTCAGACTGGGGTGGTAATTTCTGGCTTCCGGCGGTAAATAGCCTCCTTACTGTGGCCTTGCTCTCATATCCAACATCCAAGGGTATCTCGACGTTGTGATGATCCGAGGGTAGATCATAACTTGTTGGTCCATGTGGAGATTGATACCGTGGGCTATCAAGAAGTCTGCACCGATGATCACTTCGTCCACTATGTCGGCGACAACAAATACATGATAGGCGCTAGTGTTGGCGATAGTCAGTCGAACCTTGGCTCTTCCATAGACGGTGGCTGATTCCCCAGTAGCAGTGCGCAGTCGAACGTCAGTTAGGAGCATGGGACCTGCCAACTATGCCTTATCAGCTAGACGCCTGGGAACAGCAAGCACAGCGTCTCTCAGATCCTTTATAAACCTACCCTACTATCAATTATTGTCTTAGTTCAGTTGTAGGCCGTCTCCATGTCGGGTTGCTCTCTGTTATATTGTTAATAAAATTCTTTTTAAAAACTCATCAAGTTGTTCGCCTCTCGTAATTGGCGCCCGAATTGTCAGGGACTTGCGGAAGTCTATGCGTGAATTTTCCTGTTTTTAAATAAGACTTTGAGATTTCAATCTCTTAACCGCAGTCGAACTTCAATATATTTCGAAGAATTGAGCAACTTCAAATCGTGATCAAATATCCCGATTTTCGCTGAAACCATCGCTCGTGATCAAGAATTCCGAGTTTAGCAGAAGAGGAGCCTGGTTGGAAGGAGAGGAGCACTCTGCAGCTTGATACTGGACCACATCAGGAACCAAAATTCAGACACTTCAGAGACTTCAGAGACTTCAGGAACTTCAGATTATTCAGACTCAGAAACAACTGTAAGTAATCCATCTACATCTCATTATAAGGTTGTACTTAGGGAATCCATATTAACCATGCCTAAAAAGAGTATACCAATTCCAGAAGCTATTTTAAAACTCATTCCAAATTATGATGGGACAAGGGATTCGGCATTTAGACTCCCCTCATTTATATCAACATAAAGGGAATTATCTACCGGTTATAGTGAAGAAGATAATGAAGCTAAAACCTTAAATGCTTGGGTTTTATTAATGGCAGCGATAAATAAAATACACGGTCCTGCAGAATTAATAGTTTATAATAATAAAGTAGATTCAATTGAACAATTGATTACAGTGTTGCAAAATAATTTTGGAGATACTAGGACTATCCATGATTTAATTGCAGAGATTCCGTTAATGAAATCTTTTCCAAAAGAACATCCTATAGCTTTTCTGAATAGACTGACAGAAAAACAATCGTACATTACAACCAAATACAGAACGGACGATCAATATAAGAACTCGCTTAAAATTTTAGAGACTCACACATCTACAAGTGTTAAAGACAAAGAGTTTGGAGGAAGCTCATAAATTTTTACAAAATGATTGCAGCATATTGTTAGAAACATTAAGATTTGGGCCTGTGAATAAAGTACAGGAAAATAAAAGGCACCAAGACCCGATACCGCCCACAAAACATTTATTTAATTATTATCCAAGACAACCCCCACCACAACATAATTTCCCGAAATTTAATCAACAATTTAATAATCATCAATTTAACAACTATCATAATCGTGCTTACAATCAACATAATAATAACCCCAGACATCCCAACCATCCAGACCACCCATTTAACAAACCTTCGCGACCACAATACAATACTCCACCTAAATGGAACTCACAAAATACAGTGACGATGAGGACTGTAACATCCCAAAGAAAACCACCGCGAATAGACCAAAAAACGTGGAGATCACCTTACGAACTAACACATGTGAATGACAATACGCAAAGTGATTCAATTAGACAGATTAATGACAGAGTAGACAAATTAGCTGACTCGATGAACAAACTGACGGAACATTTTTTAGGACAAAGTCCACAACCAGAAGAAAGCCCTCCAGATTTGAGTTAAAAAGCATAAACAAATCACTACCTTATTTTGCTGATCATGCAAATAGAAAATGGCTAATAGATACCGGATCGTTAAAAAACTACATAAATCCAAATATAGTTCCAAAAAATGCTGAAAGACAAAAGGAAGACTTTATTGTAAAAACACCCAGTGGTGAAAGCTACGGCACTGAATCAGTCGTGTTAATGGCAAACAAAATATTTCCTAATTTACAATTAAAATTTTATATTTTTGACTTTTCGCCAAGATTATGATATTTTATTAGGTTATGAAACTTTAAGTGAATTAAAAGCTAAGGTTAACTTTGATACGAATGTTCTAGAAACTATTAAAGGTAATAAAAAATTACTATTTTACATACAAAGTAAAAAACTTAAATTAAAACCAGGAGATAATGTAGTCCGTATGCCTATTAGGTCAATTCCCAATAAGGTCGGTTTACTTAAATCTCTGGAAACAGAAAATTATAAAATAAAAGAAGGAGTAATAGATCCCAGAAATAGTGAAACCACTTGCATTATTTTTAATAAAACCAAGGAAGTTATGACCATAAGTCCTGACGAGCCTTTGGAAGTTGAAGAGATAATGGAAGAGGAAATTAATATAAAAGAAATAATTGATGAAATACCCCAACTTATTAGAACGGATCATATGAATCGGGAAGAAAAAAAGTGAAATAATTAAATTACTGAAACAATATCCGGAAATAATAAAAAGAGATAATGATAAATTGAGTGCGACTAATATTCTAAAACACAAAATAATAACAAAGGATGAATTACCCGTATACATATTCAAAAAATTACAGATACCCAGAAATATTTAGAAAAGATGTAGAGTTAGAAATTGATAAATTATTAAAAAACAAAATAATTAGACACTCAAACTCCCCCTACAATTCCCCGATTTGGATAGTTCCAAAGAAACCGGATGCATCGGGAAAACGAAAAATTTGAATGGTTGTTGATTATCGGAAACTAAACGATAAGACCATTGATGACAAATATCCATTGCCAAACATAGAAGATTTATTCGGAAAGATAGGTAGAGCCACATACTTTTCTATCATAGATTTAGCCTCTGGATTTTATCAAATCGAAATGGATCCTGAGCCAATTGAAAAAACTGCCTTTTCCACGGAAAATGGACATTTTGAATATCTTCGCCTCCCCATGGGACTCATAAATAGTCCACCCACATTTCAAAGAGCAATGAATTTAATATTCTCCAGAATTTGTAATGTTCTTGTTTAAATGGATGATATAATAGTATTTTCGGACAATCTTGAGGAACATTTAAAACACTTAAAATCAGTTTTCAAAAAATTAAAAGAACACAATTTAAAAATACTAATTGACAAAACAGAATTTTTCAAAAAGGAATTATTATATTTAGGACATATTATTTCAGATAAGGGAATACAACCTAATCCTCTAAAATTAGAAGCAGTAAAACATTTTCCAATTCCAAAAAACGTTAAAGAAATTAAAAGATTTTTAGGACTTACAGGTTACTATCGAAAAATGATAAAGGATTATGCAAAAATTGCTAAACCTTTGACAGCAGCTCTGAAAAAGGATGCAAAAATAAATATAAATGACCCCGAATATAAAGATGCTTTTGAAAAACTAAAACTATTATTACAAAATAATCCTATTCTTCAGCTCCCCGATTTTTCAAAATCTTTTATTCTGACAACAGATGCCTCTAATTATGCGATTGGCTCTGTTTTTTCTCAAAATTTTGATGGAAAAGACCTCCTAATAGCTTATGCTTCCAGAACTCTTAATAGAGCGGAAGAGAATTTATCAACAATAGAAAAGGAATTGCTCGCTATAATTTGGTCTTGTAAACATTTTAGACCATATCTTTACGGTAGAAAATTTAGTATTCAGACAGACCATAAACCATTACAATGGCTGCATAGTATTAAAGAACCAAATTCTAAATTAATAAGATGGAAATTAGCATTAGACGAATTTGATTTTAATATTAAATATGTACAAGGTAAAACTAATAATGTTGCTGACGCACTAAGTAGAATAAAAGTTCATACAGTAAATGCAGTTGAGGACGTTGACCCCCAGGAAGTATTAGACGAATTTCTTAGAGATTACCCTGAACAAGATATGGATGATTCCGAAAGTTCAGCTACATTTCATTCGCAAGACAGTTCAAATGAACAAGTAGTTATTATGGATGAAGATAAAATCTTAAACATAGAACAAAACCAAATTGTATTAGAACTAGGAGATAAAAAACCCATGATTAAAATATATTTTAATAAAACTAGAATTACATTTTTCTTTACCAACTCAAATTGCTCAGATGAAATTAAATCCGCTATTGTTCAATATTTAAAACCGAACACCACTTATGGAGTTATTTGTAAAAAGGAAGGAATTTTAGAAAGGGTATATGAAGAATTATATAATTTATTCACCTCTATTAAAGCTAGTGAATTTTGTACAATTAAATAAAACGATATAGTAAAATTAACTTGGACATAACAGACAAAGAAGGACAAAAGGAAATAGTAGGTAACTATCACATAGGAAAAACATGTCACCGAGGAATTAACGAATCATACATACACATTAGAAGACGACATTATTGGCCAACAATGAGAAAGGACATAACTGACTTTATTAACCGTTGTGAAATTTGTTTACAAGTAAAGTACGAAAGAAAACCAATACACAGTAAATTTCAAGTCACTCCCACACCTAATACACCTTTTGAAAAACTTCAAATAGACATATTTTCGTTTAAACAACAAAAATTCCTTACAGTCATCGATTGTTTCTCTAAAAGACTATTAGCATAGCCGTTAAAAAGTTTAAACCAAGTAGACATTCAAGATAATTTGACTACTTACTTATCACATTACCCTATACCCAAATTAATACAGATGGATAATGGCAAAGAATTTGACAACGCAGGTGTTAAAAATTTATTAAATTTATATGGTATCGAACCATACTACTCCAGGACACCCAGACTCTCAAGGACTACTTGAAAGAGCCCATTCGAGTTTAGTAGAACTATTAAATATTACACAACTGAAAAACAATTCACAAGACACACTGACTAACATGCAAATTGCAATTATAGCATATAACAACTCATTAAATTCAACCACAAAAATGACACCAATGGACCTGACATTTGGTATTACAGAAAGCCCATATTATGAAGTTCTCGAAGAAACTGCAGTACTAGAAGAAAGAGCAAACGAATATCATAACAGACTGAAAATAGTTAGACAAATTATAAAAGAAAAACTAATGATAGAAAAAGAACACAGGACAGAAAAGTTAAATAAAAATAGGGAAGAAGTAGAATTACCTGAAGAAATATTCCAAAAACAAATACATCACAGAAAAGAAAAACCTAAATACGCGAAAGTAATATACAATAAAGACAATAAGAAAGGTAAATTACCGCGTAGAAAACATGAATTTAAAGTACATCCCAATAGAATCAAACGACCCAGAAAACTCGTTAAAAGAACTAATTTTGTTTCAGATCAAAATGATCCTGAAGCTGGTCCTAGTGATTCAACTAACAACAAGACACATTAATTCTGTTGTACCAGTGAATAAGTGGTTAAGTCCCCCTTACTCACTGATGGACTTAACCACTTATTCACTGGGGTTACAGAATTGTTACAAGATAACTGACTTGAACAGGACTCCAGGTATAATACCTATTAAAATACAGGACTCATTTTTAATTAACGGAACTTATAGCTACTTACATAACATAAATCTTACTGTAATATATGATGAACTCCAAAGAATTGAATTTTTAACAAAACAAATACCATATGCTTCTAAAAACCCGTGACAATCTAAAATTATATCAATAATGATCGATGATGCTTACAAAAAACTATCACATTTATTTATTGGACATGTAAGAAATAGAAGAGGTTTGATTAATGGCATTGGCACTGCAATTAATTGGTTAACTGGTAACATGGACGCGAATGATAAAGCAAAATATGACGAAATTTTAGGAATGATTCAAAGTAATGAATATCATTTAGAGCATAACATGGAAAAGGGTCTATCCATAAATAAAAGATTGGTTGAGGAATTTAATAAGGAAATTAAAATTATTCACGATAACAATAATCATTTAGAAAAATATCTTAATAATTTTGTTAATACATCTAACGCATTCGAAATAAATCAACAATACCAATTTATATTTCAAAATTTATATATTTTATCCAGTAGAATAGATGATATTGACACCAGTCTCGAATTTTGTAAACTTGGTATAATTCATTCCAGTATAATTTCATATGACCAACTAAGTAATGTAATTAATTCTGCACATGTTCGATTAATTTCAAATAATCCCGACGTATTATGGCAATTAAGTAGAATCCATTGTTCCATATATAAGGATACATTATCATATATTATTGAAATACCACTCCATACAGAGAGTTATGAAACATATTTTTTATTATCTTATCCTGTTGAACACCAAGGAAGAGTAATAACTACCTCAGTTTACCCTCCACTTATAATGAGAAGTACTGATGAATTACAGAACATATATACTGGCAACTGTACTCTAATCCATGAACATTATTATTGTAAAAATATTATTAAAATTGTTAATACGTGTATTTCTAATATTATTGACCATTTAGACTTTAAGGAATGTACTAGTTTATATATTAAGATAGAAACATCATTTATAAAATATGTAAATATTATTAACCAATATTTAATTTTTCAGAAAGATAACTTATATATAACTGTCAATGAACATATCATGTCTATAAGACATAAAGGATCATACCTTCTATATTTAGAAAATGGTGAAACAATTGTAAATTTTAGTTCTCCATATATATTTTGGGAACCTTTTAATAATAAATTAGATGCTACACCAATTACTGTATTTAAAAGTAACTTAACATTTGATGATGTACATAAATATTAACTTTGTTCCTTTAGAAGAATTAGATGATATAGATTTTCCCATATTTATTTTTAGCTGGTGGTGAGGGTGATGAATGGTTAATCACAAAACTTTTTTATGGCTCCTCACAATTTTATTTCTTATAAACGCTGAGCGCTTTCGGGGTCTAAATCCCCATCCTCAGAGCGTCAGAGCGTAGGGCGATCCTATAGACTTGCTACCTTAACGATATAGATTTTAATCATTATAAACTTTTATATATTCTTTTATTAGGTATAGCATTATGTTTAACCTCCTATATATGTATTATTCATAGGAGCAGCCTGTTAAAAGTAATTTTCAGATATTGCAAGTAAACCCAGCCCACTACTTCAAATCCTATCGTTTCGCTGGGACAGCTCACATCTTCGGGAGGGACGAGTTAGGAGCATGAGACCTGCCAACTATGCCTTATCAGCTAGACGCCTGGGAACCGCAAGCACAGCGTCTCTCAGATCCTTTATAAACCTACCCTACTATCAATTATTGTCTCAGTTCAGTTGTAGGCCGTCTCCATGTCGGCTTCCTCTCTGTTATATTGTTAATAAAATTCTTTTTAAAAACTCATCAAGTTGTTCGCCTCTTGTAATTGTCGTTTAATGGTTCAACTGATCCTTTTACCAAATCGGGCCTAATTATGGACTGCGACGTCCCTGTGTCTTTTGTGAGGATCTGCTTCCTTCCATTAATGAGTCCACGAGCTGTAAGGTTGCTATTTTGTTGTAGTATAATGGAAATGGAGATTGTGGGGCCAGCGGTTTTAGGAGCTAGCTCTTGCCCCTCAGTGCTAGCTCGTTTTAGTTTAACGGTGTCTCTTGAGATTTGGGGTTATTCGTCCGTTTGTTCTCCCTTGGTGGCGAAACAGATCTTGACCTTTTCTTTGGAGCTTTACAGTTACGTTGAAAATGGCCGGCCTTGCCACAGTTGAAGCACTTTGAGCGTGATCTGTTCCTTTGCTCCTCCATTATTCGCTTGACTAATTCTTCTATGTCACTCCTTGACATTTGGGCGTCATTTTGAATATCAGCCTCAAGACGTCGCACCTTGTAGACTTGTGGTTTTGAAATTACTTTAGCGGTCTTCTGGGCTAACGCATAAGAGATGGTTTCAGCAAAGGATGATTTTTGCATAGCACGCTCTGCAAATTTAACATCTGGGTCTCGTATACCATTAACAAATGCTTCAATCTTGAACTGATCGAGGAACGGATGATTTTCACCTGGGCAAGTCAGCTGCACCAGACGTTCGATTTCCATGGCAAAATCTTGAAGCGTCTCATTCGGTTTTTGCACTCTGTCCCGTAACTCCATCCTGTACAGTTCTCGCTTATGCTCACCGCCAAACGCGCTGTAAGGTCACCATAATGTCCTCATAATTATTCCTGCTAGGATTTCTGCAGCGGTTCCCTTCAAAATTAATTCTACCGCTTTCTCTTCATTATTCCATCTGTTTCTGCTGGCCACCGTCTCAAATTGGAATTTAAAAACATCAAATGGTACATTACCTTCAAAAGTTGGGGTCTTTATCATGCTGGAATGTTCTGAAATGAGCCTTACCGGGCCCTCTTTCTTCCTAGGTTGGACACGTTCTCTTCAACCTTCTTCTGTGCCGCAGAAAAGCCGCAGAGTTTTTCATCAAACTCGTTGACTCTTTGCTCTATGGCTTCCACTCGTTTGCCTAATACCTCTGACATTTCATGGAGTTTTTGGTTAGTTGATCTAGAAGCTTCCTGAAATTTTTCTTCTAGCCTCTTGCAATTAGCTCTAGAAACTTCTTCTAGTCTTTCGTAATTAGCTTTAGAAGCTTCTTGAAATTCTTGTCTCACTTCAGTGAGGATTATCTCGCTGTTACTTCGAGAAGCTTCCTGGAACTTTTCTTCTAACCTCTCGCAATTAGTTCTAGAAGCTTCCTGAAATTTTGCTTCTAGCCTTTCACAATTAGCTCTGGAAGCTTCCAAGAGTTTCTGGTTATTTTCCATCATAGCGGCTAAAATTGCATTCAAGTCCAAATTGCTACTTGAGATAGGAGTACTTACAGTAATGTCTTCTTTATCGTCAAATTCGTGTGTACTTATCTCGATTCCTCGTCTTTGGAATTCATCTGTCAACCACCGTCTTTGTAATTCAGCCTTATTTCCTGACGTCGGGTAGGTCCATTTTAGCCAGCTCCTTCTTCAGCTGTTCCACTTTTAGTTCTTCAAACTTAATTTTTGTTGATTTTAATTTTGCAATCCCACTTTTGACACCAGTTGTTACGTTTTTATTACCAAAACCAGTAATAAACGTTTTTAATAAGAGTTCTTCCGGATTGCAAAATTAAATACTCGCAAGTTTCACAGTTTTTATCACTCCACAATTTATTTCACAATGTACAACACACTTGGTAATTATTCTTAATTACTACTCACAGTATACACTGATAGCGTCACTGTTCTTCACATTACACATTCCAATAATTCACTCACGGTCACTGAAATTAACAACAAGACGGCACTGCACTGTCCTTTACTTCGCAGCACTGCACTGTCCTTTACTTCGCAGCACTGCACTGTCCTTTACTTCGCAGCACTGCACTGTCCTTTACTTCGCAGCACTGCACTGTCCTTTACTTCGCAGCACTGCACTGTCCTTTACTTCGCAGCACTGCACTGTCCTTTACTTCGCAGCACTGCACTGTCCTTTACTTCGCAGCACTGCACTGTCCTTTACTTCGCAGCACTGCACTGTCCTTTACTTCGCAGCACTGCACTGTCCTTTACTTCGCAGCACTGTACGGTCTTAAACACGGCACTAAACTGTTACTTACAGTCACGGTACAACACTGTTCTTCCTATAAAAACACTTTACCGCACTGCACTAAGTCGCACTGTAGCACTGATGTCGGATGTTGGTTGGGAGACAGTGAGACCTGCCATGGTTGTCCCGACAGTTCCACTTCTACTGAACACTCTCATGTTCCATTTTAAGGGGGTGTTGTGGGCTGGTATGGGGGTAAAATAGAACTGTAGGCTGTGGGTTACCCGGTGCCTGCCGGTGCCGGGTGGGTTGTAAGGACAGGAGAAAACGAATATATTTGGAGAGAGAGAAAAAACGTCCAATTCTTCACAATTTGTTTATTTCAGCGCTAAGCGCTTTCAAAGACTAATGTCTCCATCTTCAGAGCTACACATGAAAAACAATAACATTAATAAAAACTCTATACATTGCAACAGGGTCATAAAACATGTTAATATCAATAAATAAAATACAAGATAAATATCTAACAATGAACATAATAAATATACTTAAGTCATATCTTAAAATAAAATACAGAGAGTGAGAGATCTATTGTGGTATAGGAATATATTACCGACCTACTTGCATGCGCTCATTGGGAAAGACAGCAAGCGACTGGCTGGGACGCGGGAGATAACGTCGAGGTCCAGTACCCCCACCATTGCAGACCTATAACAATCGGTCTTCTTGTTCAAAGAGCGACTACCAATAAGTTTCTTATTCAATGCGATCTCCAGCCCCTCCAATGCACTTAGTTTTTTACCTTTCTTGGCTTCATGTAATAAGCACACTTCATGGGCTCCTTCCCTATGGCCCTCTTGTTCTTGATGGCAGAAAAATTCGGAATCCGAGCGATAACCATGTTCTCTACACCGAGTTCTTATCTTCCTTCCTGTTTGGCCGATGTAAGCTCCTTTGCATGTACCACACACGATTTTGTACACACCGGACCTGTCTTTTATATCGATAAGGTCTTTAGCTCTACATAGCATATCGCCCAGATTCGGTCCGCTCTTATATGCTACTCCCACTCCAATCTTACATAGTGCGCATCCTATTTTCTCTGAGAGTTTCCCTAAATATGGAATAGCGCACCAACGGAGCTTCTTAGCATTTTCGTAGAAGTGGCTAAAGGACTGTTTGAGGGCAAGTTTTTTGGACCTCCGTTCATAAATGCCATGGATGAGAGAGGTTTCGAATCCATTAGTTTTGGCAACTTGTTTTATGAATTCGAATTCTCTTCGATGGTCCTCCAATGACAGCGGTAAGGTCAGTAGCCGGTCTATGTAATAAATAAAAGCAGTTATTTTGGTCTTAGGGTGGTGGAAGGAATGTATATCTATTGCTGTGTCCGTTGTTGCGGGTTTCCTGTAGATGTTAAATGTGAACTTTCCGTCTCTTCTCATGATACACAGGTCTAAATAATTTAACACCCCCCCCCATTCTCTTTTTCCATCGTAAACTTTATGTTTTTATGTCCCCTGTTCAGATACTCAAAGAAGTTCGCCAACTCTTCTTCCGTGCCCTCAAACAAACAGAAGCAATCGTCTACGTAGCGTACCCAATGCCGTATCTTCCCAAAGTATGGGTTCTTTTTGTTCATTATGTAACGGCACTCCAGCCAGTCCATGAACAGGTCTGCAGAGAGGGAACTTGCCGGGCAGCCCATATCCAATCCGTGGTCCGATTTATAAAACCTTCCCTGGAACACAAAGTAACTCTGGCTGAGCACTATTTTATATAGATCACAAATCTCACTGCTGATGCTCGGGCTACATCCTTTAGTAACAAGTACATGGCGGATCAGCGGTATTATTTGGGATGACGGGACGGAGGTAAACAAGTTGACTATGTCAAACGACACCATTATGCAATGGGCACTGTGTGGTGAGCCATTTAATAAGTTAACTACATCGCGACTACTAGTTACCGTGTATCTCGGCTTGTATGAAGTATATGAGTTAAATTCGTCCAAGACTCTCCTGGCTAGTTTAGTAGCGGGTGCCGATACATATGACACGATAGGCCTGAATGGGATGTCCGGCTTGTGAACTTTGGGGGCACAATATAAGCGCGGGGGGAGGGGATTCATCACAATAAGTCTCTCACCCTCAAATACATTAAACAAACATTGTATGTCCTTAATTGCTTTTCTTACGATGTCTTGGAAGTGTTTTGTAGGGTCTTTATCGATCACTACGAACTTGTTGTCAGATAACATAGCATATGTTTTCTCAATATAACATTCCTTATCCATAACTACTGTACATTTTCCTTTATCAGCTTTTATTACCAATAGGTTATTGTCCAGAAGCTTATTTTTAACACTCTTAAATTAATTATCAAATTCTTGAGGGTTAAATTGAACATCGGTCAAATTGACTACGCGAGGGAAACAATTACAAGCATTATTTTCTGTATTTAAGTGTATATCAGACGTCTTTATGCTTAGTTGATTGACATTGTCTTGATTTACAATAACCTATCAGATGTTGAATAATGACTGGGACAAGTTTCACTCAAGTGTTTTTAACATTTGCTCTGGCAAGATTCATAAAGCCTATAGTAGAGCTAGCCAGAAGATTAAATCACTCCGCGGAGACCGAAGACAGCGAGATAGGATTAGTGAAGTAAACAATGCTAGCTCAGTTATTGTAAATCAAGACAATGTCAATCAACTAAGCATAAAGACGTCTGGTATACACTTAAATACAGAAAATAATGCTTGTAATTGTTTCCCTCGCGTAGTCAATTTGACCGATGTTCAATTTAACCCTCAAGAATTTGATATTCTGGGTAAAGGTTTTAAATTCTGTCCTAAAAAAACTGTCACGCAGAAAGACGTTTTCAATTTAGTTGCGTCTATTGACAGTTGTAATGATTTAAGTGACTCCAATAAAAAAGAATGTGCAATGACTATTAATAAATATGTTCAGAGAGAATATGGGAACACGAACATTATTCATAAACATAGTAATTTAGAGCTTAGGTTAATTAAGAGTGTTAAAAATAAGCTTCTGGACAATAACCTATTGGTAATAAAAGCTGATAAAGGAAAATGTACAGTAGTTATGGATAAGGAATGTTATATTGAGAAAACATATGCTATGTTATCTGACAACAAGTTCGTAGTGATCGATAAAGACCCTACAAAACACTTCCAAGACATCGTAAGAAAAGCAATTAAGGACATACAATGTTTGTTTAATGTATTTGAGGGTGAGAGACTTATTGTGATGAATCCCCTCCCCCCGCGCTTATATTGTGCCCCCAAAGTTCACAAGCCGGACATCCCATTCAGGCCTATCGTGTCATATGTATCGGCACCCGCTACTAAACTAGCCAGGAGAGTCTTGGACGAATTTAACTCATATACTTCATACAAGCCGAGATACACGGTAACTAGTAGTCGCGAAGTAGTTAACTTATTAAATGGCTCACCACACAGTGCCCATTGCATAATGGTGTCGTTTGACATAGTCAACTTGTTTACCTCCGTCCCGTCATCCCAAATAATACCGCTGATCCGCCATGTACTTGTTACTAAAGGATGTAGCCCGAGCATCAGCAGTGAGATTTGTGATCTATATAAAATAGTGCTCAGCCAGAGTTACTTTGTGTTCCAGTGAAGCTTTTATAAATCGCACCACCGATTGGATATGGGCTGCCCGGCAAGTTCCCTCTCTGCAGATTTGTTCTTGGACTGGCTGGAGTGCCGTTACATAATGAACAAAAAGAACCCATACTTTGGGAAGATACGGCATTGGGTACGCTACGTAGACGATTGCTTCTGTTTGTTTGAGGGCACGGAAGAAGAGTTGGCGAACTTCTTTGAGTATCTGAACAGGGGACATAAAAACATAAAGTTTACGATGGAAAAAGAGAATGGGGGGGTGGGGTGTTAAATTATTTAGACCTGTGTATCATGAGAAGAGACGGAAAGTTCACATTTAACATCTACAGGAAACCCACAACAACGGACACAGCAATAGATATACATTCCTTCCACCACCCTAAGACCAAAATAACTGCTTTTATTTATTACATAGACCGGCTACTGACCTTACCGCTGTCATTGGAGGACCATCGAAGAGAATTCGAATTCATAAAACAAGTTGCCAAAACTAATGGATTCGAAACCTCTCTCATCCATGGCATTTATGAACGGAGGTCCAAAAAACTTGCCCTCAAACAGTCCTTTAGCCACTTCTACGAAAATGCTAAGAAGCTCCGTTGGTGCGCTATTCCATATTTAGGGAAACTCTCAGAGAAAATAGGATGCGCACTATGTAAGATTGGAGTGGGAGTAGCATATAAGAGCGGACCGAATCTGGGCGATATGCTATGTAGAGCTAAAGACCTTATCGATATAAAAGACAGGTCCGGTGTGTACAAAATCGTGTGTGGTACATGCAAAGGAGCTTACATCGGCCAAACAGGAAGGAAGATAAGAACTCGGTGTAGAGAACATGGTTATCGCTCGGATTCCGAATTTTTCTGCCATCAAGAACAAGAGGGACATAGCGAAGGAGCCCATGAAGTGTGCTTATTACATGAAGCCAAGAAAGGTAAAAAACTAAGGGCATTGGAGGGGCTGGAGATCGCATTGAATAAGAAACTTATTGGTAGTCGCTCTTTGAACAAGAAGACCGATTGTTATAGGTCTGCAATGGTGGGGGTACTGGACCTCGACGTTATCTCCCGCGTCCCAGCCAGTCGCTTGCTGTCTTTCCCAATGAGCGCATGCAAGTAGGTCGGTAATATATTCCTATACCACAATAGATCTCTCACTCTCTGTATTTTATTTTAAGATATGACTTAAGTATATTTATTATGTTCATTGTTAGATATTTATCTTGTATTTTATTTATTGATATTAACATGTTTTATGACCCTGTTGCAATGTATAGAGTTTTTATTAATGTTATTGTTTTTCATGTGTAGCTCTGAAGATGGAGACATTAGTCTTTGAAAGCGCTTAGCGCTGAAATAAACAAATTGTGAAGAATTGGACGTTTTTTCTCTCTCTCCAAGTAAACATTCTTCACTTCCAACAAACACTGCCGTGGAAAAACGAATATAGGTCGTCGGCATACATCAAAGGGGAATTGTCTAGGCCGTCGACGTCTGGGCTCGACACTCTGTCTGCTTCTTTGATCTATCTCGCACTTCCCAAATTCGCGACTCTCTCTCCGAAGGATTATTCATGTATTTAATTTTCGCAACAATATTATGCTAGATCAGGGGTGAGCAACTATTTTAATCAACGGGTCAATTTAAATTTTAAAATTTTTTGGATGGCCGCACATAAAGTAACACTTGTTAATAATTTAGAAAACATTATTTATTATAACCATTAGAATAGAAAACTATAAAAATTAAAAAAAGTAAAGATTTCATATACAAATTTTTATGCTAAATAAAAGAAATACAACAGTAAAATAAAAGAAAAAAGAATTTACTTGAAATTTTTAATCAGACATTTGGCACTGTTATTTCAGTACAAGCTAATAAATATTTGGCGGAATTGATGAAATAGCTACACGTATGCAGCTTTCTAATCGTGCATCAATCAGTCTTTATAGGTGGTCATTTTTGATTAATTTCATCGTCGAATATAATTGTTCGTAAAGACACCTACTTCCGAATAGAAGCATCATTTGCTTTGCATTTTTCGACAAAGCCGGAAATTTCTCTGGGCTCACATACGATTTTATAATATTTTTGAATGTTTACTGAGAAAAATAAATTTTATAAATCGGTATTATTCTGCATGTAAATCACTTCCATTTGAAAGTCTTCGGGAACTGTACCCACATCGATATTAATTGGCGTGGAAAACATTTTCATGGAAACCGCTGTCTATATATTGTGCGTATTTTTAAGATGTAGTAACGTTTTCTTTTTCTAAATGTGGAAAGTGAGACACATTATTCTGCAAAAAATGCTGATTCCTACATTTTAATTTGCGCTCAAAGCACTGAATTTTATTATGTAAATTGTAAATAAACTGTCCTTTACCTTGAAGTTCCACATTAAGATCATTGAGATGCTGAGTCAAGAAACCCAACCATATTTCTCCAACAGCAGTCAGACATTTTTATATCATCTCTCTATCCGCAAAGGGTTCCATTTTTTTCGGCCAGTATTTGACTAACAATAAAACTAGCATTAACTGCTGTATTTGATAAATTAGGTTGATTTATAAACATAATCTGCTGTTTTCCCAAGTTTTTCTCCATTTGATTAAACTTATCTATCCCGAGTTGTCCGGTTAAGTTTTTATATTGTTGTTCATGTTTTGTATCCTAATGCCTTTGTATGTAATATTCTTTTAATGTCGATACAGTCTCTGAGCATATCTAGAATACAGCTTTATCTTTGAGGAAAGTGAAAAAAATAATCAAATTTCCACATTCCTTGGTAATGTCTGTGCTCATCTGCAACCTTCCATTTTTTTTTCATTTGCTTTTCCGACATGGTATTATGAATTAAAAATTTAAAAGTTAAAACAATTTGTAGGAAAAATTATTTTTGAATAAAAAATACTCTAATATTACCGTTCTGGCATTAATATTGCACTCTCACCTTTCAAGAAACTCAAGAATTTCTCAAAAAGAAGTTAGTTAGCAGCTTATTAGACTGATTATGTGACAGAAGCTAACACAAACAAGCACAAACGAGTCGCGTTCTTATTGAATGCTTGAACAAGTCACCGTCAAGTAACTTATCACAAAAAATTGTTTCGGTTTAGTATGTACTACAGTTAAATTATAATTAATTTTTTACAATATACTGATCGGAAAAAGTCGATGAAATAAATTCAATTTTATAAATGCTTGGCGGGCCGCATAAATATATTGAAAGGGCTCGCGGGCCGCGTGTTGCTAATCCCTCTGCTAGATCATTATTCTGTCATGAGCAATTCCCTGGGTAAAAACAAGCACCTCATTTACCGTAACACTCTTGACAGTTGACAATAGTTACCAAACTCCACGGCTATAATTATACACACTGAAAAGTTAAATACCGAAAGCTCTACCAAAAATTGATCATCAGTCATCAATGATTTCCAGAGCGAAGCCGGGTACCTTAGCTAGTATATATATATATATATATATATATATATATATATATATATATATATATATATATATATACAAAATTGTAACCTCTGTCTGTACATTGATTTTTTTCGCGAAATTTCACGATAACTTTTCGTTTCACATGTCATAGACACCATAACTGCATTTTGTTTCTTTGGTGTCTGTTTGTTTGTTTGTTTGTTTATTTGTTTGTTTGTTTGTTACCTTTTCACGCATAAACGGCTTAACCGAATTTTATGAAACTTGGTATGTATATTACTACTAGCCCAACTTAGACTTTAGGCTATATTAATTTTCTCTGAGACGAACAGGAGTGGGGGTTATAAAAGTCGCGATATTTCGTTTTCTATTGGTTTTTTGGCAAATATGCACATAACAAAAGTTGTTTATTTTGTTATTTAGAGTAACTTTTGTTATAAACACTTTCATCGTATTCCGAAGTTTAAATGAGTTATACGCTAATGACTATAGCGGGAGTCAACAATATTATTTGGCACAAAAGACTGAACTGAACTAATTAAATCTCGGTATGTGTATTAGCACTGACGCCTTAATTATCATAAGCTATACCAACAATTCTAGGGACGGGCAGGAGTGGGGGTTGTAAGGGAGGCCTGAAATTAAAAATAGCGGTATTTCGTTTTCTACTGGTTTTTCTACAAATGTGCACATACAAAAGTTGTTTATTTTGTTATTTAGAGTAACATTTGTTATATTCACTTTTGTCGTATAACAAAGTATAAACGAGATTTACACTAAATACTAAAGCGGGAGCCAACAATTTTGTTGGGCACTAACGATTGAACCGAAATTAACAAGACTCGGTATGTGAATTAGCATTAATTCTTCCATGATTATAAGTTATATTAAAATTTTTACGCCCGGACGAGAGTGGGGGTTATGAGGGAGGCCTGAAATGAAAAATTATGATATTTCGTTTCCTATTAGATTCTCGGCAAACATGCACATAAAAGTTGTTTATTTTATTATTTAGTGTAACTTTTGTTGCATTCACTATGTTCGTAAAATGAAGTAAACACGGAATATACGCTAAAACTATAGCGGGAGTCATTAATTTTATTAGTGCTTATTTAAGTGTTTTTAATGAATGAATATTATGACTAAAGATTAGTGAGGTTATATATATCCGTCGTCCCTTCTCATTTATTTATTTCTCCTAGAAAATAACATTGCTATTTATTTCCAATAGAAATGTAAACTATAAGAGCATTTCCGTTATTTAATTTGTATAATGTATTATTTAAACAAAGTCAGCTGGATTGGCACAAAGAGTGATAGCGGAAGTTATGGGATCATACTCTTTGGTTCTTCTATTATATTATCTTATTTTCAATGGTAATGCTATTATGAAAAAAGACAATATCCATTTAAATTTGATATGATTTAAAGTACTACTTATTTTGCAGGGAGGACTACGTTCTCTTCCCCTCACCTATATTTTTGAATATAAATGAAATTATTTTTAGGGTAATACTATTATTTAATTCCATCAGGTAGATAAATTATTAAAATAATACTTCGAATCAATATTTTAAGGAAAACTATGGAGATGCTGGAGCGGAAGGAGGCCGGAGCCTAAACAGTTAGATTGAGTTAACCTATTTCCTGTGAAATGATTTCCACAACGCTCTACTATTACGAATATAATCTAATTACAAAACTATGCTTAAACTATACGAGCTCGGATTGGTTTTTAACAGGAAATAAGTTTCATTATAGAGGATATTTAATTTTAATAAATGCTATCCACGATTATGGTTTGAAGTATTCAAAAAGGTGAGTTAAAAAGTGGAGAGAGATAGATCAGGAACACATTTTTATTTATTCTTCAAAATTAAAATTTCTCATCTATACGTCGCCCGCCTGACCCTCACGGGAAACAATGATTAGGGGCTTATTTTCATTTATTTGAATTACAATTTTTTTTTCTGTAAGTCGCCTGCCTGACCCTCACGGGAAACAATGCGCCCAGACGGGAAGTGTAGTAAACACTGAAGCCTTGCTCAAAAAAAAAAAAATACTATTATCATTCAGCCTCAAGTGATTTCCCGAGCGAAGCCGGGTACCTTAGCTAGTATATATATATATATATATATATATATATATATATAATTGTAACCTCTGTCTGTACATTGATTTTTTTCGCGAAATTTCACGATAACTTTTCGTTTCACATGTCATAGACACCATATCTGCATTTTGTTTCTTTCGTGTATGTTTGTTTGTTTGTTTGTTACCTTTTCACGCATAAACGGCTGAACCGAATTTTATGAAACTTGGTATGTATATTACTACTAACCCAACTTAGACTTTAGGCTATGTTAATATTCTCTGAGACGAACAGGAGTGGGGGTTATAAGGGGGGCCTGCAATTAAAAATAGTGATATTTCGTTTCCTATTGGAGTTTCGGCAAATATGCACATAACAAAAGTTGTTTATTTTGTTATTTAGAGAAACTTTTGTCATATACACTTTTGTCGTATACCTAATTATAAAGGGGTTATACGCCAAAAAGTGATAGCAGAAGTCAACAATTTTATTTGGCACAAAAGACACAACCGAACTAAACCAAACTTGGTATGTGAATTAGCACTAACGTCTTCCTTATAATAAGCCATACTAACATTTCTAGGGACGTGCAGGAGTGGGGGTTATAAGGGAGGCCTGAAATTAAAAATAGTGATATTTCGTTTCCTATTGGGGTTTCGGCAAATATGCACATAACAAAGTTAATTATTTTATTATTTAGAGAAATTTGCTCAACAATTCTTTGGAACTACAAGGTACCTCACCGGGAAAAATTAATTCAAATGTATGTTAATATTTTGTGCTTAATAATTCAAATCTATGCATAATGCACAGGAAACGGGAAATATGACAATATGGAGAATAGTGAAGTCTTACATAAAAAAATAATTTTATTATTAACAAATCCACAGAAACGACGGGTATTTAAACTTAACACTGGGACGGATAAATGTCAAAATATTGTGCAAAGTAAAGCCTTGCCAAAAAAATATGATCATCATTCAGCTTCAAATGAATTCCCGAGCGAAGCCGGGTATCTGAGCTAGTATATCTATATATATATAAAATTGTAACCTCTGTCTGTACATTGATTTTTTTCGCGAAATTTCACGATAACTTTTCGTTTCACATGCCATAGACACCATAACTGCATTTTGTTTCTTTGGTGTCTGTTTGTTTGTTTGTTTGTTTATTTGTTTGTTTGTTTATTTGTTTGTTTGTTTGTTTGTTACCTTTTCACGCATAAACGGCTGAACCGAATTTTATGAAACTTGGTATGTATATTACTACTAACCCAACTTAGACTTTAGGCTATATTAAAATTCTCTGAGACGAACAGGAGTGGGGGTTATAAGGGAAGCCAGAAATTAAAAATAGCGATATTTCGTTTCCTATTAGTTTTTCGGCAAATATGAACATAACAAAAGTTGTTTATTTTGTTATTTAGAGTAACTTTTGTTATATACACTTTTTTCGTATACCGAATTATAAACGAGATATACGCTAAAACCTATAGCGGAAGTGAACAATTTTATTTGGGACAAAAGATCCAACCGAAATAAATAAAACTCGGCATATGTAATAGCACTAACGCTTTCATTATAACAAGCCATACCAACATTTCTAGGGACGGTCAAGAGTGGGGGTTATGAGGGATGCCAGAAATTAAAAATAGCGATATTTCGTTTCCTATTGCTTTTTCAGCAAATATGCACATAACAAAAGTGGTTTATTTTGTTATTTAGAGTAACTTTTGTTATATACACTTTTCTTTTATAACAAAGTATAAACGAGATATACGCTAAAAACTAAAGCGGGGGCAACTATTTTATTGGGCACTAGCGGTAGAACCGAACTTAACAACACTCGGTATGTAAATTAGCATTAATTCTTCCATGATTATAAGCTATACTAAAAATTTTAGGTTCCAGGGGGAATGGGAGTTATGCGGGAGGCCTGAAATAAAAATTCGCGATATTTCATCGTCTATTTGGTTTTTGGCAATTGTGCACATAACATAAGTTGTTTACTTTTTTAATTAGTGTAAATTTTGTTTTATAATTATTTTTTTTTGTAAAATAAGGTATGAAGCAAGTAATTTGCTTTGAAATATTGATATGCTCAACAATACATTTCAATATGAACTACCCAGGTATCTCACCTGGATAAGTTAATTCAAATCCATGTTAGAATTTTATCCTTAATAATTCAAAACTATGTTATTTTTTAACGCCAGTAACAGTTTGCACCAAATAAGGTATACTGCCCCCACCCTTCTCTAAGTGTATTTAATACATTATTTAATTAAAACGTGAAAAATATTTGAAACAGTTTTAGAATTGTGAAGATAATGTAATATGATTTTTTAATATATTTGAATGTATTAGAGGATAGCTATCCTAAATGCATTGCAGGTTGGCAGCACTGAGGCTATGTAAGTGTCGAGCTACTTCCTTTGTCCTATCAGTTCTGCCGCTTCCCTTCCGACCTCATATTGGCCTAAGTTTACATGTTAATTGATGCTTATAGCAATGTATTATTATTCTCAGGAATGTGAATTTCTTTAATTATCATAAATAAATAATTTACTAGAATAAACGCTAGGGAGGTGCACTCAGGTATTTCTGGTATTTATTAACTCTGCTCCGTTAATGTATTATGATATACTTTACTGAAAACCAATATGAATACACAGTTTACAATCGAGACTTATGAAAGAGTGTTTTAATAGAGACTATGGCGTACCTAAAACAGCTGTCACCGTTGGACATTGTACTGCACGAAGGGAAAGAAACTTATTCATACATGGTTTGGAAGATAGAATACATTCTAGGATTATGAATTATATGGTCCATCACTTTATAAAAAAAAAACTACATACACAGAGGACGGGAAATATAAGAATATTGAGGACAATGAAGTCTTAAATAACAAATAATTTTATTATTAACAAATCCACAGTAACGACGGGTATAAATTCTAAACACTGGGACAGGGAAATAAAAAAAATATTGTGGAAAGTAAAGCCTTGCCAAAAATATCTCACATATCTATCTACATCTTCATTCAGCCTCAAATGAATTCCCGGGCGAAGCCGGGTACCTTTGCTATTATATATATATATATATATATATATATATATATATATATATATATATATATAAAATTGTAACCTCTGTCTTTACATTGATTTTTTTTCGCGAAATTTCACGATAACTTTTCGTTTCATATGTCATAGGCACCATATCTGCATTTTGTTTCTTTCGTGTATGTTTGTTTGTTTGTTACCTTTTTACGCATAAACGGCTGAACCGAATTTTATGAAACTTGGTATGTATATTACTACTAACCCAACTTAGACTTTAAGCTATATTAATTTTCTCTGAGACGAACAGGAGTGGGGGTTATAAGGGAAGCCTGAAATTAAAAATAGCGATATTTCGTTTTCTATTGGTTTTTCGGCAAATATGAACATAACAAAAGTTGTTTATTTTGTTATTTAGAGTAACTTTTGTTATATACACTTTTGTCGTATACCGAAGTTTAAATGCGTTATACGCTAACAATTATAGCGGGAGTCAACAATATTATTTGCCAAAAAAGACTCAACCGAATTAAATAAAACTCGGTATGCCTATTAGCACTGACGCGTTAATTATGATAAGCAATATCAACTTTGATAGGGACGAACAGGAGTGGGGGTTATAAGGGAGGCTTGAAATTAAAAATAGCGATATTTCGTTTCCTATTGGTTTTTTCGCAAATATAAACATAACAAAAGTTGTCTATTTTGTTATTTGGAGAGTATTTTGTTATATACATTTTTGTCATATAACAAAGTTTAATCGAGATATACTCTAAAACCTATAGCGGAAGTGAAAAATTTTATTTGGCACAAAAGACTCAACCGAATTAAATAAAACTCGGTATGCCTATTAGCACTGACGCGTTAATTATGATAAGCAATATCAACTTTGATAGGGACGAACAGGAGTGGGGGTTATAAGGGAGGATTGAAATTAAAAATAGCGATATTTCGTTTCCTATTGGTTTTTTCGCAAATATAAACATAACAAAAGTTGTCTATTTTGTTATTTGGAGTAACTTTTGTTATATACACTTTTGTCGTATACCTAAGTATAAATGAGTTATACGTTAAAACTTTAGCGGGCACTAACGGCTGAACCGAACTTAACAAAACTTGGTATGTCAATTAGCATTAATTCTTCCATGATTATAAGTTATATTAAAATTTTTAGGTTCTAACGGGAGGCCTGAAATAAGAATTCACCATATTTACATTTATAAGAGACGGGAAATATAAAAATATCGAAGACTGTGAAGCCTTATCGAACAAATAATTCTATTATTAGCAAATCCACGGGAAAGACGGGTATCAATCCTAAACACTGGGACGGGTAAATGTCAAAATATTGTGCAATGTAAAGCCTGCTAAAAAATACCATCACCATTCAGCCTCAAATGAATTCCTGGGCGAAGCCGGGTATCTGAGCTAGTATATATATAAAATTGTAACCTCTGTCTGTACATTGATTTTTTTCGCGAAATTTCACAATAACTTTTCGTTTCACATGCCATAGACACCATAACTGCATTTTGTTTCTTTCGTGTATGTTTGTTTGTTTGTTTGTTTGTTTGTTTGTTAACTTTTCACGCATAAACGGCTGAACCGAATTTTATGAAACTTGGTATGTATATTACTACTAGCCCAACTTAGACTTTAGGCTATATTAATATTCTCTAAGACGAACAGGAGTGGGGGTTATATGGAAGGCCTGAAATTAAAAATAGCGATATTTCGTTTCCAATTGCTTTTTCAGCAAATATGCCCATAGCAAAAGTTGTTTATTTTGTTGTTTAGAGTAACTTTGGTAAGGGGCACTATTGGCGTATACGGAAGTATAAATGAGTTATACTCTAAACACTATAGAGGGAGCCCACAATTTTATTTGGCACAAAAGACTCAACCGAACTAAACCAAACTCGGTATGTGAATTAGTACTAACGCCTTTCTTATAATAAGCCATACTAACATTTCTAGGGACGGGCAGGAGTGGGGGTTATATGGAAGGCCTGAAATTAAAAATAGCGATATTTCGTTTCCAATTGCTTTTTCAGCAAATATGCACATAACAAAAGTTGTTCATTTTGTTATTTAGAGTAACTGTCGTTATATGCACTTTTACCGAATACGGAAGTGTAAATGAGTTATACGCTAAAAACTGTAGCGGGAGTCCACAATTTTCTTTGGCACAAATGACTCAACCGAACTAAACCAAACTCGCTATGTGAATTAGCACTAACGCCTTATTATAAGCCATACTAACATTTCTAGAGACGGGCAGGAGTGGGGGTTATAACGGAGGCCTAAAATTAATAATAATGATTTCCTATTGGGGTTTCGGCAAATATGCACATAACAAAAGTTTTTTACTTTGTTAGTTAGAGAAATTTGCTCAACACTTCTTTTCAATATGAACTACCAGGTACCTCACCTGAAAAAATTAATTGAAATGTATGTCAATATTTTCTCCTTAATAATTCAAATCTATCCATAATGCACAGGAGACGGGAAATATGACAATATGCAGGACTGTGAAGTCTTACATAAAACATAATTTTATTATTAACAAATGCCAACAACGGGAATTAACCCTAAACACTGGTACGGGTAAATGTCAAAATATTGTGCAAATTAAAGCCTTGCCAAAAATATACCATCACCATTCAGCCTCAAATGAATTCCCGAGCGAAGCCGGGTATCTGAGCTAGTATATATATATATATATTATATTTTTTTGCAAGGCTTTACTTTGCACAATATTTTGACATTTACCGGTCCCAGTGTTTAGGGTTAATACCTGTTGTTGGCATTTGTTAATAATAAAATTAATTTTTTATGTAAGTCTTCACTGTCCTCCAAATTGTCATATTTCCCGTCTCCTGTGCATTATGCATAGATTTCAGTTATTAAGGACAAAATATTAACATAGAATTACATAAAACATATGAATTAATTTTTCCAAAGTGAGGTACCTCATAGTTCAAATTGGAATGAATTGGAGAACATATCAATATTTCTACGAAAAATTACTTGCTCCACACATTGTTTCTGGAGAAATAAATAAAACAAAAGTTAATCTAAGTAACAAAGTAAACAACTTTTGTTATGTGCATGTTTGTCGAAAAACAAATAGACAATGAAATATCGCGAATTTTTATTTCAGGCCTCCCTTATAACCCCCACTCCCGTTCTAACCGCAAAATTTTAATATAGCTTATAATCATAGAAGAATTAATGCTAATTGATATACCGAGTTTTTTTAAGTTCGGTTTAATTGTTAGCGCCCAATGAAATAGTTGAAACGGCTTTAGTTTATAGTGTATATCTCGTTTATACTTCGTTAAAAGACAAAAATGAATATGACAAAAGTTACTTTAAATAAGAAAATAAACAACTTTTGTTATGTTCATATGTACCGAAAAACGAAATAGTGCTATTTTTAAATCCAGGCTTTCCTTACAACCCCCACTCCTGCCCATCCCTAGAAATGATGGTATGGCTTGTTACAATGAAGGCGTTAGTGCTAATACACATACCGAGTTTTATTTATTTCGGTTGAGTCTTTTGTCATAAATAAAATTGTTCACTTCCGCTATAGGTTTTAGCGTATATCTTGTTTATAATTCGGTATACAAAAAAAGTTTGTTATGTTCACATTTGACAATAAACCAATAGGAAACGAAATATCGCTATTTTTAATTTTTGGCTTCCATTACAACCCCCACTCCTGTTCGTCTCAGAGAATATTAATAT
Source organism: Riptortus pedestris (assembly GCA_019009955.1). Taxonomy (NCBI): domain Eukaryota; kingdom Metazoa; phylum Arthropoda; class Insecta; order Hemiptera; family Alydidae; genus Riptortus; species Riptortus pedestris. The sequence continues at coordinate 154,796,636 of CM032231.1, forward strand.
AGCCTAAAACCTAAGTTGGGCTAGTAGTAATATACACACCAAGTTTCATAAAATTCGATTTAGCTGTTTATGCGTGAAAAGGTAACAAACAAACAAACATGTACGAAAGAAACAAAAAGCAGTTATGGTGTCTATGACATGTGAAACGAAAAGTTATCATGAAATTTCGCGAAAAAAATCAATGTACAGACAGAGGTTACAATTTTATATATATATATATATATATATATATATATATATATATATATATATATATATATATATACTAGCTCAGATACCCGGCTTCGCCCGGGAATTGATTTGAGGCTGAATGGTGATGGTATTTATTTGGCAAGGCTTTACTTTGCACAATATTTTGACATTTACCCGTCCCAGTGTTTAGGGTTAATAACCCTTGTTGGCATTTGTTAATAATAAAATTAATTTTTTATGTAAGTCTTCACTGTCCTCCAAATTGTCATATTTCCCGTCTCTTGTGCATTATGCATAGATTTCAGCTATTAAAGACAAAATATTAACGTAGATTTGAATTAATTTTTCCAGCTGAGGTACCTGATAGTTCAAACAGGAATGAATTGTTGAGCATATCAATATTTCTACGCAAATTACTTGCTCCACACATTGTTCCTGGAGAAATGTATAAAAAAAAAAAGTTAATCTAAATAACAAAGTAAACAACTTTTGTTATGTGCATGTTTGTCGAAAAACAAATTGACAATGAAATATCGTGAATTTTTATTTCAGGCCTCCCTTATAACCCCTACTCCCGTTCGTATCTAAAAATTTTAATATAGCTTATAATCATGGAAGAATTAATGCTAATTGACATACCGAGTTTTGTTAAGTTCGGTTCAATCGTTAGCGCCCAATTTACAAACAATTTATTTAGCAATTAAAGAATTTGATTCCGCACAACTTCCGCTATCACACGATGTGCGAATTCAGCATGACTTTGTTAAATATTGCACTATAAAAATTAAATAATCGACATGATCTTATAGTTTGAATTTATATTGGAAATAAATTATATATTTTCTAATTGAAATAAAAAACAATTGGGAACAGGGGGGGGGGATTTGTTACTTCCCTAATCCAAATCAGACTTAGAACTATCCTATAAGTCTAGAAATATAACATGATTTGTCATAATATGCCTATATTACAAACACTTTAATGAGTAATAATTAATTTGTTGACTCCCGCCATAGTTTTTACTGGATATCACGTTTATACTTTGTTACACGACAAAAATGAATATTACAAACCTTACTCTAAGTAACTTTTGTCATGTGCATTTTTGCCAAAAAAAACCAATAGGAAACGAAATATGGCGAATTTTTATTTCAGGCCTTCCTTATAACCCCCACTCCCGTTTGAAACTAAAAATGTTAATATAGCTTATAATCATGGAAGAATTAATGCTAATTCACATACCGAGTTTTGATAAGGTCGGTACAACCGTTGGTGGCAAATAAAATAGCTGGTTCCCGATTTAGCTTTTAGTGTATATCTCGTTTATACTTCGGTATACGAAAAAAGTGTATGTAACAAAAGTTACTTTAAATAACAAAATAAACGACTTTTGTAATGTGCATATTTGCCAAAAAACCAATAGGAAACGAAATATCGCTATTTTTAATTTCAAGCCTCCCTTATAACCCCCACTCCTGTTAGTCCCTATCAAAGTTGATATTGCTTATTATAATTAACGCGTCAGTGCTAATACGCATACCGAGTTTTATTTAATTCGGTTGAGTCTTTTGTGCCAAATAAAATTGTTCACTTCCGCTATAGGTTTGAGAGTATATCTCGTTTAAACTTTGTTATATGACAAAAATGTATATAACAAAATACTCTCTAAATAACAAAATAAACAACTTTTGTCATGTTCATGTTTACCGGAAAACCAATAGGAAACGAAATACCGCTATTTTTAATTTCAGACCTCCCTTACAACCCCCACTCCTGCCCGTCCCTAGAAATGTTTGTATGGCTTATTATAATAAAGGCGTTAGTGCTAATACACATACCAAGTTTTATTTAGTTCGGTGCATTCTTTTGTTCTAAATAAATTTTTTCACTTCCGCTATAGGTTTTAGCGTATATCTCGTTAATAATTCGGTATACGACAAAAGTGTATATAACAAAAGTTACTCAAAATAACAAATTAAACAACGTTTGTTATGTGCATAATTTCCGAAAATGCAATAGGAAACGAAATATCGCTATTTTTAATTTCAGGCTTCCCTTATAACCCCCACTCCTGTTCGTCTCAGAGGATATTAATATAGCCTAAAGTCTAAGTTGGTTTAGTAGTAATATACATACCAAGTTTCATAAAATTCGGTTCAGCCGTTTATGCGTGAAAAGGTAACAAACAAACAAACAAACATACACGAAAGAAACAAAATGCAGTTTTGGTGTCTATGACATGTGAAACAATCGTTATCGTGAAAATGTACAGACGGAGGTTACAATTTTATATATATATATATATATATATACTAGCTCAGATACCCGGCTTCGCCCGGGAATTGATTTGAGGCTGAATGGTGATGGTATTTTTTTAGCAAGGCTTTACTTTGCACAATATTTTGACATATACCCGTCCCAGTGTTTAGGTTTAATACCCGTTCTTGGCATTTTTTAATAATAAAATTAATTTTTTATGTAAGTCTTCACAGTCTTCGATATTTTTAAATTTCCCGTTTCCTGTGCATTATGCATAGATTTAAATTATTAAGCACAAAATATTATAATTTGAATTAATATTTCCAGTAGAAAACGTTTGTTCATATTGAAACGAATTGTTGAGCAAATTTCTCTAAATAACAAAATAAACAACTTTTGTTATGTGCATATTTGCCGAAAAACCAATAGGAATTCGGTTGAGTTAATTCGGTTGAGTCTTTTGTGCCAAATAAAATTGTTGACTCCCTCTATAATTTTTAGCGTATAACGCCTTTATAATTCGTTATACGACGATAGTGTATATAACAAAAGTTACTCTAAATAACAAAATAAACAACTTTATTTATGTTCATATTTGCCAAAAAACCAATAGGAAACGAAATACCGCCATTTTTAAATTCAAGCCTCTCTAACTACCTCCACTCCTGCCCGTCCCTAGAAATGTTGGTGTGGCTTGTTATAATGAAAGCGTTATTGCTAATACACATAGCGAATTTTATTTATTTTGGTTGGGTCTTTTGTCCCAAATAAAATTGTTCATTTCCGCTATAGGTTTTAGCGTATATCTTGTTTATAATTCGGTATACGAAAAAAGTGTATATAACAAAAGTTACTTTAAATAACAAAATAAACAACTTTTGTTATGTTCATATTTGCCGAAAAACCAATAGGAAAGGAAATACCACTATTTTTAATTTCAGGCCTCCCTCACAACCCCCACTCCTGCCCGTCCCTAGAAATGTAGGCATGGCTTATGATAATTAAGACATCACTGTTAATACACACCCGAGTTTTATTTAGTTCGGTTGAGTCTTTTGTGCCAAATAATATTGTTGACTCCCGCTATAATTTTTAGCGTATGACGCATTTAAACTTCGGTATACGAAAAAAGTGTATATAACAAAAGTTACTCTAAATAATAAAATAAAGAACTTTTGATATGTTCATATTTGCCGATAAACCATCAGGAAACGAAATATCGCTATTTTTAATTTCTGGCTTCTTTTATAACCCCCACTCCTGTTCGTCTCAGAGGATATTAATATAGCCTAAAGTCTAAGTTGGGTTAGTAGTAATATACATACCAAGTTTCATAAAATTCGGTTCAGCCGTTTATGCGTGAAAAGGTAACAAATAAACAAACAAACAAACAGACACTAAAGAAACAAAATGCATTTATGGTGTCTATGACATGTGAAACGAAAAGTTATCGTGAAATTTCGCGAAATAAATCAATGTACAGACAGAGGTTACAATTTTATATATATATGAGTTTGTGTGTGTGTGTGTGTGTGTGTGTGTGTGTGTGTGTGTGTGTGTGTGTTTGGGTGTGTGGTTTTGTGATGAGGCGCACAATGAGATGATAGTGAGCATTGGGTAGTAAGGTAATTATTGGGCTACATAGAGGGAAGGTTATTAGATTGATGCCGCGATCTGTCTGTGTTTGTAGGGGCATTGACATTTAGCAGCTACTTGTATTAATATAGGAGAAGGAAGGTGCAGAGGTATAGATTTTTATTAGGAGAGTATTGAGACGCAAGGCCCCGCAGGGTCCCATTAAGATTAGGACCTCAACCCTCTTTTATCTAGAGCCGCACGATTTATGGGAATATTCGCTGCGAGTTGGCCAACTCTTTGATAGCTCCTTCATAACTCGGAGCTAGCATTACCTTCACTTTCTCCTAGCTCGCCAACAAAAGAACCATATTCACTTAGGGCTAGACACTCATCAAACATGACCCAAAACTGGCTGATTAGGGCTCAATAAATGTTTCAATATTATATCCGTTTAAATATTTCCAATTCAGGTCCACCTTATCGCCCATTACTCCAGCACTTTCCAGAATGTGTTAATATAGTTTATACTGTATGAGCAACACAATTCCCATTTTCTATTCTATTCGGATGACTCGATTGTCCCATAAAAAAGGTTGACTAACACTGGAGTTTAAGTGAATACCTCCTTCTCCATATATAGAATATTTCCATATTTCCCCGGATATGTAGGGATAAACCCAATCTCCCTCCTCCTTTGATCAACATAGACATTATATTTCCATATCTCCAAGGATATGTAGTGTTGATCCTACGCCCCCTCTTCCTTTGATCAACATACCCATCACATTCCCATATTTCCCAGTATATGTAGTGTTGATCCCACGCTCCCTCCTCCTTTGATCAACATACCCATCACATTCCCATATTTCCCAGTATATGTAGTGTTGATCCCACGCTACCTCCTCCTTTGATCAACATACCCATCAAATTTCTATTGTTCCCAGTATATGTAGGGTTGACCGCCCCCTCTACCTCCTCCTTTGATCTTAATACACATCATCAATTTATATTTCGAACTTATTATTCTATAAGAATGCACGTAGAGCTACTTATAAACTATAGCATCACGCTCCCTGGTCACAATCATCTTTCTCATCATTGGATAAATATCCAGGATGATATGAGTAAAGTGTATGAACTAAGAGAAGTATCCCCCCTTGATAATAGACACCATAGATTTAGCAAAGGGTAGGTTGACGGGGGGTGATTGAAGGCTTAATGGACACCATTAAGGGTAGCTGTGGCTGACTGGAGATTAGATGGCCCCTGGGACTGAGCCCTGCAACAGGGCAGTTGGTAGAATGCACAGCTGACTGGTTCCTGATGGAGATGCTAACAATGAGCATGGACCATTTCCTAGCAACCAGATCCTGACCGCAACCCTTGGGACCAACAGATGCTAGTTCATGTCCCCCGTGTCTTCCCTTTTATCTGCCTAATCACACCAACTCTAATCCAGCCTCATTACTTTATACATATTCACTCACTCCATTTCTGAGATAGTCCCATTCACAGGTTCCTATTGCCGCCCGCCATTTCCTCATTCATCTTCTCCTTAATTTGCCCAATCACAACAAATGTAATAAAGCCTCGCTAAAAACTCAGGAATGTATATGCCAATGAAATAAACAGGCCAAAGAAGGAGTCGTGGCGTGTAAGAGACCACAGTGAGCGGGAGTCGCGTACAGGCAATTAAACAGCTTACACATAATTGCTCGTATTAGCCTGAAAGTAAAAGCCATTTCCCGATATGTACTGACTCAGTATAGAAGTACTTGCTAGAGCAGATACTTGGAGCAGACGATCAACCAAGGACACCCTGGCCAGGTTAAGATCTACAAAGAGGCTTCCTGAGGAGAATTCCAAAATAAGGAAAATTACTACCGTGTTCAAGAAAAAGTCCGTCATGCAGGGGCTGGGTAAAATAAGCAGATTTCCCACGTGAAGGTTTACAATTTATAAATTTGCATACTGGCAAACACAACACCACCGTGAGTAAATACAAACGGTAACGAGAAATCTTTAAGTTAATTTTAATAAACTCCCAATGGAATGGGCTTATGAATTGTAAACACATAGGTCTGTCAACCACTCAGAGCTGAAATGATAGATAGACGTATTCTTCACTGGAAAGAAAAACAATTACTGATAAACATCTGAATATAAAACAATAACTTTATTGTAAACTATTTACTATATACTGCAATTCATAATGAATCAGAATAATTTATATTTTAATAACTCAAATTTTAGTAGTCCTAAACTAAAGAAGGGGGGGGGCGGATGAACAGAACGTATTTGCATAAATCTCACAAAGTAAAAGTCCGTCATGCAGGGGCTGCGTCAACTAAGCAAATTTCCCACGTGCTTCGCGTTTTTGCATTTATGTCAAAAATTAAACGATCAATGAAAACAATATTTGGTATTTAAGCTTCAAATAAAATGCTTCATAACATAATAGAATATTGTTAATATGAGATTAGTAGGAGTGGGCGTTTACTTCAGGATGAAAACTAAAAAATGCAAATATCTCTGTTAATAATCAAGATAGTGAAAAAATGTACATAACAACATTTATAGAACATTAAATATGCAATAAGAATGGTTCTATACAATTTTCAATCCTACGCATAATAACAGAGATATTAAGAATTTTCGAAATTCTCTCCCTCTCCCCCACCCACATCCCACCTCCACCCTGATCCGATTTCCCTGCTCGTCCCTAGGAATGTTGGTATGGCTTATGAAAATCAAGGCGTCAACACTTATAAACATACCGAGTTTTATTTAGTTCGGTTGAGTCTTTTGAGCTCAATAAAATAAATGACTCCCACTATAGTTTTTAGTTTATAACTAATTTATACTTTGGTAAACGATAAAAGTTTATATAACAAAAGTTACTCTAAATATCAAAATAAACAACTTTTGTTATGTTCATATCTGCCGAAAAACCAATAGGAAACGAAATATCGCTATTTTAATTTTCAGGCCTCCCTTATAACCCCCACTCCAGTTTGTCTTAGAGAATATTAATATAGCCTAAAGTCTAAGTTGGGCTAGTAGTAATATACATACCAAGTTTCATAAAATTCGGTTCAGACGTTTATGCGTGAAAAGGTAACAAACAAATAAACAAACAAACAAACAGACACGAAAGAAACAAAATGCAGTTATGGTGTCTATGACATGTGAAACGAAAAGTTATCGTGAAATTTCGCGAAAAAAATCAATGTACAGACAGAGGTTACAATTTTATATATATACTAGCTAAGGTACCCGGCGATGCCCGGGAAATCATTGTTGACTTACTAAAGATGGTATTTTGATAGCAAGACTTCAATGTGTACAATTACACTTCCATCCAAGACGTAATGGTTTTCCGAAATAGCCAACCCTGAAGTGTAACTTCAGGGGATTGATATAATAGAAATTTTAGTTTTGAAGAATAAATGAAAATGTGTTCCTAATCTATCCCTCTACACTTTTTGACTCACCTTTTTTCAATAATTCAAACCATAATCATGGGTAGCATTTATTACAATTAAATATCATCTATAATGAATATATTTTCTTTCAAAAGCCAATCCGAGCTCATATAATATAAGGCAAAGTTTTTGCACGTAAGATTATATTTGTAATAGCGAATCACACTGGAAACTACTTTCAGTAATGCCAGACGGGAAATTAGTAAACTCAATTATCTAGTAAGGCTCCATTCATCTTCCGTTCCCGCATGAGACTTCTCAAAATTCTTCTACTTAAATTATTGATTCAAAACATTATTTTAATAATTTATCTACCGGATGGAACTAATTAATAGTGGTACCCTGAAAATATCATATCATATCGAGTTTAAACGCATATTGTTTTTTGTCATAATGACATTACCATTAACGTTTAATTATTATGATAGCACATATTTGTTTCAATAACATCAAGTTACATTATACAAATTAAATAATGGAAATGCTCTTATAGTTCATATTTCTATTGGAAATAAATTACAAAGTTAATTTCTAGGTAAAATAAATAAATGAGGAGGGGGCGAAGAAAATTTATTACCTAACTAATCCGAATCATACTTTGAACTATCATATACGATGAAAACATAACATCATTTGTCATAATATTCATTTATTAAAAACATTAAATAAGTACTAATATAATTATTGACTCCCGTTTAGCGTATATCCCGTGTTTACTTCATTTTACGACAAAAGTGAATGTACACAAAAGTTACTCTAAATAACAAAGTAAACAACTTTTGTTATGTGCATGTTTGCCGAAAAACAAATAGAAAATAAAAAAAGCGAGTTTTTTATTTCAGCCACTCTTATAATCCCCACTCCCCTCTGAACCTAAAATTTTTAATATAGCTTATAATCATGGAAGAATTAATGCTAATTCACACACCGAGTTTTGCTAAGTTCGCTTCATTCGTTTGTGCCCAACAAAATTGTTGGCTCTCGCTTTAGATTTTAGTGTATATTTCGTTTATACTTTTCTATACGACAAAAGTGAATATAACAAAAGTTACTTTATATAGAAAAATAAACTACTTTTGTCATGTGCATAAAAGAAACCCCAATTGAAAACGAAATACAGCTATTTTTAAATTCAGGCCTCTCTTAAAACCCCCACTCCTGCCCGTCCCCTGAAATGTTGGTATGGCTCATTATAAGGAAGGTGTTAGTGCTAATACACATACCGAGTTTCATTTAGTTCCGTTAAGTCTTTCGTGCGAAAAAAGTGTATAAAATAAAAGTTACTCTAAATAACAAAATAAACAACTTTTGTTATGTTCATATTTCCCGAAAAACGAATAGGAAACGAAATATCGCTATTTTTACTTTCTAGCTTCCCTTATAACCCCCACTCCTGCCCGTCCCTAGAAATGTTGGTATGGCTTGTAATAATGAAAGCGTTAGTGCTAATACACATACCGAGTTTTATTTATTTCGGTTGGGTCTTTTGTCCCAAATAAAATTGTTCACTTCCGCTATAGGTTTTAGCGTATATCTCGTTTATAATTTGGTATTTATAATTTTTGGTATTTATAATTTGGCCTCCCTTTTAACCCCCCTCCCGTTCGAACATGAAAATTTTAGTATAACTTATAATCATGGAAGAATTAATGCTAATTGACATACCGAGCTTTGTTAAGTTCCGTTCAGACGTTAGTGCCCAACAAAATTGTTGGCTCCCGCTAAAGTTTTAACGTTTAATTCATTTATACTTAGGTATACAAAAGTGTATATAAGAAAAGTTACTCCAAATAACAAAATAAACAACTTTTGTCATGTTTATATTTGCGGAAAGCCAATAGGAAACGAAATATCGCTATTTTTAATTTCAGGCTTCCCTTATAACCCCCACTCCTGCCCGTTCATAGAAATGTTGGTATGGCTTATTATAATGAAAGCTTCACTGCTAATACACATACCGAGTTTTATTTAGTTCGGTTGAGTCTTTTTTGGCAAATAATATTGTTGACTCCCGCTATAATTTTTAGCGTATAACGCATTTAAACTTCGGTATACGACAAAAGTGTATATAACAAAAGTTACTCTAAATAACAAAATAAACAACTTTTGTTATGTGCATATTTGCCGAAAAACCAATAGAAAACGAAATATCGCTATTTTTTATTTCAGGCTTCCCTTATAACCCCCACTCCTGTTCGCCTCAGAGAAAATTAATATAGCCTAAAGTCTAAGTTGGGTTAGTAGTAATATACATGCCAAGTTTTATAATATTCGGTTCAGCCGTTTATGCGTGAAAAGGTAACAAACAAACAAACAAACATACACGAAAGAAACAAAATGCAGATATGGTGTCTATAGTTACGTCTTGGGAACATCCGCTCTGCTGACACCTCAAGCATCAGCATTTATTCTCCTTATAACCCCTACCATTTTTCCTCTCCTTGTCATTTCCCCAGTAGCTCTAGACTGTCACTCTGTTCATTTTCAAAGTTGTAATTGTTATCTATCTATATATATAATCTTGTAACCTCTGTCTGTTCATTGTTTTTTTTCGCGAAATTTCATAATAACTTTTCGTTTCTCTTGTCATAGGCACCATTACTGCATTTTGTTTCTTTGGTGTCCGTTTTATTGTTTGTTTGTGTGTTTGATTATTGCTTTGCTTGTTTGTTACCTTTTCACGCATAAACGGCTCAACCGAATTTTATGAAACTTGGTATGTATATTACTACTAACCCAACTTAGACTTTAGGCTATATTAATATTCTCTGGGACGAATAGGAGTGGGGGTTATAAGGAAAGCCAGAAATTAAAAATAGCTATATTTCGTTTCCTATTGGTTTTTCGGCAAATATGTTCTTAACAAAAGTTGTTTATTTTGTTGTTTAGAGTAACTTTTGTTATATCCACTTTTTTCGTATACCGAATTATAAACGAGATATACGCTGAAACCTATAGCGGAAGTGAATAATTTTATCTGGGACAAAAGACCCATCCGAAATAAATAAAACTCGGTATATGTATTAGCACTAAGGCTTTTATTATAACAAGCCATACCAACAGTTCTAGGGACGGGCAGGAGTGGGGGTTATGAGGGAAGCCAGAAATTAAAAATAGCGATATTTCGTTTCCTATTGGTTTTTCCGCAAATATAAACATAACAAAAGTTGTTTATTTTATTATTTGGAGTAACTTTTGTTATATACACTTTTGTCGTATACCTAAGTATAAATGAGTTATACGTTAAAACCTTAGCGGGCACTAACGGCTGAACCGAACTTAACAAAACTCGGTATGACAATTAGCATTAATTCTTTCATGATTATAAGTTATATTAAAATTTTTAGGTTCGAACGGGAGGGGGGTTAAAAGGGAGGCCTGAAATAAAAATTCACCATATTTACATGTATAAGAGACGGGAAATATAAAAATATCGAAGACTGTGAAGCCTTATCGAACAAATAATTCTATTATTAGCAAATCCACGGCAAAGATGGGTATCAATCCTAAAAACTGGGACGGGTAAATGTCAAAATATTGTGCAATGTAAAGCCTGCTAAAAAATACCATCACCATTCAGCCTCAAATGAATTCCTGGGCGAAGCCGGGTATCTGAGCTAGTAATTAATAAAAGTGCTTTTTAAAAAGGCTTACACGCGTACTTTAAACTTAACTGGCGCTCGAATATAGGGACTTAGCAGAAGTTTTCATTTTAAGTGTGATCTATTTCCCACGTATTTGAAAACTTTGGATCTCAATCCTTAACTGCTTATTACCCAAGTATAGCGAAGCCTTGCACTTTTTACTCGTGACCTATTTCCCGAGTTTCCCCCAATTGCAGTCAAGCAGACGACAGCCTGGAGCAGCAGCAAGAAGGAATCTGGAGGAGCAGAAAACGCAGCACTTCTACATCATCATCCGATTCGTCTTGTCACCTGGAGGAAGACCCGGAGGAACATCACTACAGTGTGAGTAGCCTCTGTATAGCTCATAAAAATAACATTATAATTAAGCCCTCTAAATTAAACCCAAATATGTCAACCAACCAAGAAATGCCCCAAATCCAAAATGAAATTTTGAACCAAGCCTTAAGCGAAATCCAAATGATATCCAACCCCCTCCCCATGGATATTTTAAAGTACATCCCTAGATATGATGGAACTAGTTAGTAATTGCCACAATTCATAGCCACATGCGAAGAGTTATTTAATTCTTATTGTAAAATAAATAATAAAGAAAAGGAAAATAACCATTGGTTACTTTTTAAAGCAGCTATGTGCCATTTAGATGGTCCTGCCGAAGCTGTTGCCTACAATAATAATTGTGCAACAATAACGGACTTACTAGAATCTCTTAGGAAAAATTTTGCTGACAATAGGACAATTCCAGACCTCATAGCAGAGCTATCTGTCATGAGATCTTACCCACGAGAACACCCGATAGAATTCCTTAACAGACTAGATGAAAAACGAACCACCGTGGTAACCAGATACAAACTAGATAAGGTCACTGGCTCTCTACTAGACCAGCTGATACTACAACTTGACGCGACACTCGTAAGGACATTTATACACGGTGTACACCCTACTCTAGGAGCACACTTACAGGTACTACAAATTCAAGACTTAAACGACGCTAGGTCAAAACTGATTAACGACTGCAGCATTATATTAACACAGTTAAAATTAAACAACACAATGGAAGTCATGAACAAAATAGACACACATAAACACAAACATAATTTCAGAATTCCCAATTTTTCAAATCAAATATCTCCCCCTAGATTTAGACCAAATTTTCAACAGAATCAAAATTTTGCTCAACCTTCTCAACAAAGACCTTTTAATGCACAACCCTTTCCCCAACAAACTCAACCATTTTTCCAACAAACTCAACCATTTTTCCAACAAACTCAACCCTTTTTCCAACAAACTCAACCATTTTCCCACCAAACTCAACCATTGGCACAACAACCCTCTGTTCCAATTGGAATAGTCAAAACACGGTTTCTATGAAATCAATACAACCCAAGCCAAATAAAAATTTCATTTCCCCATATGAAATTACATATGTTGAGTCAAATAAACAGGATAATTCAGAAACAGACAACAAATTACAGTACATGCAAGAACAACTAAGTACACTAACAGACACAATAAACAAACTTACGGACCATTTTTTAGACAGAAGTCACCCACAAAAGCCACCGGATCCAGATTTGAACTAAAAGCTATGGATAAGTCACTCCCTTACTTTTTGGACCAGGAAAACAGGAAATGGCTAATAGACACAGGTTCTTTAAAAAATTATATCAATCCAGAAATAGTACCCCCTCATTGGCGTAGATTCAGAGAACAATTTTTTGTAAAAACACCTGTGGGCGAAACACAAGGGTCGGAATATATTTTATGTCCTACCAATAAAATATTTCCTAACAGCTTTTTTATGAAAATGTATTTATTTAAATTTTCACCTAGGTATGACATACTTTTTCATGTCAGGTATAGATAGGTAGGTATATAGATATCTATATATATATAAAATTGTAACCTCTGTCTGTACATTGATTTTTTTCGCGAAATTTCACGATAACTTTTCGTTTCACATGTCACAGACACCATAACTGCATTTTGTTTCTTTGGTGTCTGTTTGTTTGTTTATTTGTTTGTTTGTTACCTTTTCACGCATAAACGGCTGAACCGAATTTTATGAAACTTGGTATGTAGATTACTACTAACCCAACTTAGACTTTAGGCTATATTAATATCCTTTGAGGCGAACAGGAGTGGGGGTTATAAGGGAAGCCTGAAATTAAAAATAGCGATATTTCGTTTCCTATTCGATTTTCGGCAAATATGAACATATTAATAGTTGTTTATTTAGTTATTTAGAGTAATTTTTGTTATATACACTTTTTTCGTATACTGAATTATAAACGAGATATACGCTAAAACCTGTAGCGGAAGTGAACAACTTTATTTGGGGCAAAAGACCCAACCGAAATAAATAAAACTCGGTATATGTATTAGCACTAACGCTTTAATTATAACAAGCCATACCAACATTTGTAGGGACGGGCAGGAGTGGGGGTTATAAGGGAAGGCAGAAATTAAAAATAGCGATATCCTTTTTTCTATTGGTTTATCGGCAGATATGAACATAACAAAAGTTGTTTATTTCGTTATTTAGAGTAATTTTTGTTATATACACTTTTTTCGTATACTGAATTATAAACGAGATATACGCTAAAACCTGGAGCGGAAGTGAACAACTTTATTTGGGGCAAAAGACCCAACCGAAATAAATAAAACTCGGTATATGTATTAGCACTAACGCTTTAATTATAACAAGCCATACCAACATTTGTAGGGACGGGCAGGAGTGGGGGTTATAAGGGAAGGCAGAAATTAAAAATAGCGATATCCTTTTTTCTATTGGTTTATCGGCAGATATGAACATAACAAAAGTTGTTTATTTAGTTATTTAGAGTAATTTTTGTAATATACACTTTTTTCGTATACCGAATTATAAACGAGATATACGCTAAAACCTGGAGCGGAAGTGAACAACTTTATTTGGGGCAAAAGACCCAACCGAAATAATCTATATATATATAAAATTGTAACCTCTGTCTGTACATTGATTTTTTTCGCGAAATTTCACGATAACTTTTCGTGTCACATGTCATAGACACCATATCTGCATTTTTTCTTTCTTGTATGATTGTTTGTATGTTTCTTAGTTGTTTTGTTGGTTAGTTTGTTTGTTTGTATGTTACCTTTTCTCGCATAAACGGCTGAACCGAATTTTATGAAACTTGGTATGTATATTACTACTAACCCAACTTAGACTTTAGGCTATATTAATATTCTCTGAGACGAACAGGAGTGGGGGTTATAAGGGAGGCCTGAAATTAAAAATAGCGGTATTTCGTTTCCTATTGTTTTTTTCGCAAATATACACCTAACAAAAGTTGTTTATTTTGTTATTTAAAGTAACTTTTGTTATATACCTTTTTGTCGTATACCTAAGTATAAATGTGTTATACGTTAAAAATTACAAGTCAACAATTTTATTTGGCACAAAAAACTCAACCGAACTAAACCATACTCGGTATGTGAGTTAGCATTATCACCTTTCTTATAATAAGCCATACTCACATTTCTAGTGACGGGTAGGAGTGGGGGTTATAAGGGAGGCCTGAAATTAAATATAGTGATATTTCGTTTCCTATTGGGGTTTCGGGAAATATGCACATAACAAAAGTTGTTTATTTTGTTATTTAGAGAAACTTTTGTTATGTACACTATCGTCGTATACCGAAGTATAATGGCGCCATACGCTAAAAAATTATAGCGGGAGACAACAATTTTCTTTGGTACAAAAGACTCGACCGAACTCAATAAAACTCGGTATGCGTATTAGTACTAATGCCTTTATTATAAGCTATACTAACATTTCTAGGGACGGGCAGGAGTGAGGTTTGTAAGGGAGGCTGAAATTAAAAATAGCGGGTTTTCGTTTTCTATTGGTTTTTCTGCATATATGCACATGACACAAGTTGTTTATTTTGTTATTTAAAATAACTTTTGATATATTCATTTCTGTCGTATAACAAAGTATAAACAAGATATACTCGAAAAACTAGGGCGGGCGCCAACAATTTTGTTGGGCATTAACTATTAAACCGAACTTTAAAAAACTCTGAATGTGAATTAGCATTAAGTGTTCCATGATTATAAGATATAGTAAAATTTTTAGGGCCAAACGGGAGTGGGGATTATGAGGGAGGCCTGAAATGAAAAATTGTGATATTCCGATTCCAATTGGTTTTTCAACGATTTTCTATAAAAATACAATCGTTGTCAGTCAACGATGATTTGACACGGGCATTGCCGGGTATTTTAGCTAGATCGTATATACAAAATACGTACATTATAGATGATATTTAATTATAATAAATGCTATCCATGATTATGATTTAATTATTCACGGTGTGTCAAACAGTGGAGAGGGAATGATTAGAGACTTATTTTCATTTATTCTTCAAATCTAAAATTGTTTTCCTATTAGTCGCCCAAGGGACCCTTGCGGTGAAAAGTGGGCCTAGACGGGAAGAGCAGTTCTACACATAGAAGCATTGCCAAAAACAAAATAAAATCTTTCCGTCACAAATGATATCCCGAGCGAAGCCGGGTACCTTGGCTAGTCTATCTATATATATAAAATTGTAACCTCTGTCTGTACATTGATTTTTTTTGCGAAATTTCTCGATAACTTTTCGTTTCACATGTCATAGACACCATATCTGCATTTTGTTTCTTTCGTGTATGTTTGTTTGTTTGTTTGTTTGTTTGTTTGTTTGTTTGTTTGTTTGTTACCTTTTCACGCATAAACGGCTGAACCGAATTTTATGAAACTTGGTATGTATATTACTACTAACCCAACTTAGACTTTAGGCTATATTAATTTTCTCTGAGACGAACAGGAGTGGGGGTTATAAGGGAAGCCAGAAGTTAAAAATAGCGATATTTCGTTTCCTATTGGTTTTTCAGTAAATATGTACATAACAAAAGTTGTTTATTTTGTTATTTAGAGTAACTATTGTTATATACACTTTTGTCGTATACCGAAGTTTAAATGCGTTATACGCTAAAAATTATAGCGGGAGCCAACAATATTATTTGCCAAAAAAGACTCAACCGAACTAAATAAAACTCGGTATGTGTATTAGCAGTGAGGTCAACATTATAATAAGCCATATCAACATTTCTATGGACGGGCAGGAGTGGGGGTTATAAGGGAAGCCTGAAATTAAAAATAGCGATATTTCGTTTCCTATTGGTTTTTCCGCAAATATAAACATAACAAAAGTTGTTTATTTTGTTATTTGGAGTAACTTTTGTTATATACACTTTTGTCGTATACCTAAGTATAAATGAGTTATACGTTAAAACTTTAGCGGGCACTAACAGCTGAACCGAACTTAACTCGGTATGTCAATTAGCATTAATTCTTCCATGATTATAAATTATATTAAAATTTTTAGGTTCGAACGGGAAGGGGGTTAAAAGGGAGGCCTGAAATAAAAATTCACCACATTTACATGTATAAGAGACGGGAAATATAAAAATATCGAAGACTGTGAAGCCTTATCGAACAAATAATTCTATTATTAGCAAATCCACGGCAAAGACGGGTATCAATCCTAAACACTGGGACGGGTAAATGTCAAAATATTGTGCAATGTAAAGCCTGCTAAAAAATACCATCACCATTCAGTCTCAAATGAATTCCCGGGCGAAGCCGGGTATCTGAGCTAGTATATATATAAAATTGTAACCTCTGTCTGTACATTGATTTTTTTCGCGAAATTTCACGATAACTTTTCGTTTCACATGTCATAGACACCATAACTGCATTTTGTTTCTTTCGTGTATGTTTGTTTGTTTGTTTGTTTGTTTGTTTGTTTGTTACCTTTTCACGCATAAACGGCTGAACCGAATTTCATGAAACTTGGTATGTATATTACTACTAACCCAACTTAGACTTTAGGCTATATTAATTTCCACTGAGACGAACAGGAGTGGGGGTTATAAGGGAAGCCTGAAATTAAAAATAGCGATATTTCGTTTAATATTGGTTTTTCGGCAAATATGCACATAACAAAAGTTGTTTATTTTGTTATTTAGAGTAACTTTTGTTATATACATTTTTTTCGTATAGTGAATTATAAACGAGATATAGACTAAAACCTATAGCGGAAGTGAACAATTTTATTTGGCACAAAAGACTCAACCGAACTAAATAAAACTTGGTATGAGTATTAGCAATAGCGCCTTCATTATAATAAGCCATACCAACGTTTCTAGGGACGGGCAGAAGTGGGGGTTATGAGGGAGGCCTGAAAATAAAAATGGTGATATTTCGTTTCCTATTGGTTTTTCGGCAAAAACGCACATACCTAAAGCTGTTTATTTTGTTATTTAAAGAACTTTTGTTATATACATTTTCGTCGAATACCGAAGTATAAATGCGTTATAGGCTAAAAATTATAGCGGGAGTCAACAATTTTATTTGGCACACAAGAGACTCAACCGAACTGAATAAAACGCGGCATTTATATTAGCACTAACGCCTTCATTATCATAAGCCATACCAACATTTCAAGGGATGGACAGGAGTGGGGGTTGTAAGGGAGGCCAGAAATTTAAAAATTGTGATATTTTGTTTCCTATAGGTTTTTCGGGAAACATGCACATACCAAAAGCTGTTTATTTTGTTATTTAGAGTAACTTTTGTTATATAAATTATCGTCGTATATCGAAGTATAAATGCGTTATACGCTAAAAATGGTAGCGGGAGTCAACAATTTTAATTGGCACACAAGAGACTCAACCGAACTGAATAAAACGCGGCATTTATATTAGCACTAACGCCTTCATTATCATAAGCCATACGAACATTTCTAGGAACGGGCAGAAGTAGGGGTTGTAAGGGAGGCCTGAAATTAAAAATAGCGGTATTTTGTTTTCTATTGGTTTTTCTGCAAATATTCACATGACAAAAGTTGTTTAGTTTGTTATTTAAAGTAACTTTTGTTATATTCACTTTTGTTGTATAAAAAATTATAAACGAGATATACACTATTAGCTAAAGCGGGAGTCAACTATTTTATTGGACACCAACGGTTGAACCGATTCCAACAAAACTCAGAATATATAAATTAGCATTAATTCTTAAATGGTAATAACCTATATTAAAATGTTTATGTTATAACGGGAGTGGGGGTTATAAGGGAGGGGTGAAATAAAAATTCGCGATATTTCATTTTCTATTCCAAACCAACCACGGGTACTAACCCGAAACACTGAATCGGGGAAATGTGAAAATATTGTGCAAAGTAAAGTCTTGCCGAAAAAATACTATCATCATTCCGGCTCAAATGAATTCCCGGGCGAAGCCGGGTACCTTAGCTAGTATATATATAAAATTGTAACCTCTGTCTGTACATTGATTTTTTTCGCGAAATTTCACGATAACTTTTCGTTTCACATGTCATAGACACCATAAATGCATTTTGTTTCTTTGGTGTCTGTTTGTTTGTTTGTTTGTTTATTTGTTTGTTTGTTTGTTTGTTTGTTACCTTTTCACGCCTAAACGGCTGAACCGAATTTTATGAAACTTGGTATGTATATTACTACTAACCCAACTTAGACTTTAGGCTATATTAATATCCTCTGAGACGAACAGGAGTGGGGGTTATAAGGGAGGCCTGAAATTAAAAATAGCGATATTTCGTTCTGTATTGGTTTTTCTGTAAATATACACATAACAAAAGTTGTTTATTTTGTTATTTAGAGTAACTTTTGTTATATACACTTTCGTCGTATACCGAAGTGTAAATGCGTTATACGCTAAAAATTATAGCGGGAGTCAACAATATTATTTGGCACAAAAGACTCCACCGAACTAAATAAAACTCGGTATGTGTATTAGATCTGCTGTTCTAATTATCATAAGCCCTACCAACATTTCTAGGGACGGACAGGAGTGGGGGTAGTAAGGGAAGCCAGAAATTAAAAATAGCGATATTTAGTTTCCTATTGGTTTTTAGGCAAATATGAAGATAACAAAAGTTGCTTATTTTGTTATTTAGAGTAACTTTTGTTATATACATTATCGTCGTATATCGAAGTATAAAGGTGTCATACACTAAAAATTATAGCCGGAGTCAACAATTTTATTTGGCTCTAGAGACTCAACCGAACTTAATGAAACTCGGTATGCGTATTAGCACAAACGCCTTTATTATAATAAGGCATACTAACATTTATAGGGACGGGCAGGAGTGGGGGTTGTAAGGGAGGCCTGAAATTGAAAATAGCGGTATTTCGTTTTCTATTCGTTTTTCTGCATATATGCATATGACACAAGTTGTTTATTTTGTTATTTAAAATAACTTTTGTTAAATTTATTTCTGTCGTTAACAAAGTATAAACGAGATATACACTAAAAACTAGAGCGGGGGCCAACAATTTTGTTAGGCACTAACAATTCAACTGAACTTAAAAAAACTCCGAATTTGAATTAGCATTATTTCTTCCATGATTATAAGATATAATAAAATTTTTAGGTCCAAACGGAAGTGGGGTTATGAGGGAGGCCTGAAATGAAAAATTGTGATATTCCGATTCCAATTGGTTTTTCAACGATTTTCTATAAAAATACAATCATTAGTTAGTCGACGATATTTTCCCGGGAATTGCCGGGTATATTCGCTAGATCGTATATACAAAATACGTACATTATAGATGATATTTAATTATAATAAATGCTATCCATGATTATGATTTGAATTATTCACGGTGTGTCAAACAGTGGAGGGGGAATGATTAGAGACTTATTTTCATTTATTCTTCAAACCTAAATTTTTTTTTTCTATAAGTCGCCCAAGGGAGCCTTACGGGGAAAAGTGCGCCTAGACGGGAAGAGCAGTTCTACACATAGAAGCATTGCCAAAAACAAAATAAAATCTTTCCGTCTCAATTGATTTCCCGAGCGAAGCCGGGTACCTTGGCTAGTATATATATAAAATTGTAACCTCTGTCTGTAGATTGATTTTTTTCGCGAAATTTCAAGATAACTTTTCGTATCACATGTCATAGACACCATAACTGCATTTTGTTTCTTTGGTGTCTGTTTGTTTGTTTGTTTGTTTATTTGTTTGTTTGGTTGTTACCTTTTCACACATAAACGGCTGAACCAAATTTTATGAAACCTAGTATGTATATTACTACTATCCCAACTTAGACTATAGGCTATATTAATATTCTTTAAGACAAACAGGAGTGGGGGTTATAAGGGAAGCCTGAAATTAAAAATAGCGATATTTCGTTTCCTATTGCTTTTTCAGCAAATATGCCCATAACAAAAGTTGTTTATTTTGTAATTTAGAGTACCTTTTATTATATGCACTTTTGCCATATACGGAAGTATAAATGCGTTATACGCTAAAAACTAAAGCGGGAGTCCACAATTTTATTTGGCACAAAAGACTCAACCGAACTAAACCAAACTCGGTATGTGAATTATTAATAACGCCTTCCTTATAATAAGCCATACTAACATTTCTAGGGACGTGCAGGAGTGGGGGTTATAAGGAAGGTCTGAAATTAAAAATAGCGATATTTCGTTTCCTATTGCTTTTTCAGCAAATATGCACATAACAAAAGTTGTTTATTTAGTTATTTAGAGTAATTTTTGTTATATACACTTTTTTCGTATACTGAATTATAAACGAGATATACGCTAAAACCTGGAGCGGAAGTGAACAACTTTATTTGGGGCAAAAGACCCAACCGAAATAAATAAAACTCGGTATATGTATTAGCACTAACGCTTTAATTATAACAAGCCATACCAACATTTGTAGGGACGGGCAGGAGTGGGGGTTATAAGGGAAGGCAGAAATTAAAAATAGCGATATCCTTTTTTCTATTGGTTTATCGGCAGATATGAACATAACAAAAGTTGTTTATTTAGTTATTTAGAGTAATTTTTGTAATATACACTTTTTTCGTATACCGAATTATAAACGAGATATACGCTAAAACCTGGAGCGGAAGTGAACAACTTTATTTGGGGCAAAAGACCCAACCGAAATAATATATATATAAAATTGTAACCTCTGTCTGTAGATTGATTTTTTTCGCGAAATTTCACGATAACTTTTCGTTTCACATGTCATAGACACCATAACTGCATTTTGTTTCTTTGGTGTCTGTTTGTTTGTTTATTTGTTTGTTTGTTTGTTACCTTTTCACGCATAAACGGCTGAACCGAATTTTATGAAACTTGGTATGTATATTACTACTAGCCCAACTTAGACTTTAGGCTATATTAATATTCTCTAAGACAAACAAGAGTGGGGGTTATAAGGGAAGCCTGAAATTAAAAATAGCGATATTTCGTTTCCTATTGCTTTTTCAGCAAATATGCACATAACAAAAGTTGTTTATTTTGTAATTTAGAGTACCTTTTATTATATGCACTTTTGCCATATACGGAAGTATAAATGCGTTATACGCTAAAAACTATAGCGGGAGTCCACAATTTTATTTGGCACAAAAGACTCAACCGAACTAAACCAAACTCGGTATGTGAATTAGTACTAACGCCTTCCTTATAATAAGCCATACTAACATTTCTAGGGACGGGCAGGAGTGGGGGTTATAAGGAAGGCCTGAAATTAAAAATAGCGATATTTCGTTTCCTATTGCTTTTTCAGCAAATATGCACATAACAAAAGTTGTTTATTTTGTTATTTAGAGTAACTTTTGTTATATGCACTTTTGCCGTATACGGAAGTATAAAGGCGTTATACGCTAAAAAGTATAGCGGGAGTCAACAATTTTATTTGGCACAAAAGACTCAACCGAACTAAATAAAACACTCAGTATGTGTATTAGCACTAACGCCTTCCTTATAATAAGCCATACTAACATTTCTAGGGACGGGCAGGAGTGTGGGTTATAGGGGAGGCCTGAAATTAATAATAGTGATTTCCTATTGGGGTTTCGGCAAATATGCACATAACAAAATTTGTTTATTTTGTTATTTAGAGAAATTTGCTCAACACTTCTTTTCAATATGAACTACCAGGTACCTCACCTGAAAAAATTAATTCAAATGTATGTCAATATTTTCTCCTTAATAATTCAAATCTATGCATAATGCACACGAAACGGTAACTATGACAATATGCAGGACAGTGAAGTCTTACATAAAAAATTAATTTGATTATTAACAAATCCCCAGAAACGACGGGTGTTACCCCTAAACACTGGGACGGGTAAATGTCAAAATATTGTGCAAAATAAAGCCTTGCCAAAAATATACCATCACCATTCAGCCTCAAATGAATTCCCGGGTGAAGCCGGGTATCTGAGCTAGAATATATATATATCTTTATATATATATAATTCTAGCGTACGTGTGTATGTCACTGAACTCCTCCTAGACGGATGGACCGATTTGATTGAATTTCTAAATACGCGTTCGGATGACGCCCCTGATGGTTTAGCGCCGCAGATCGGCCAGGCAGATGGAGCAGGTCTCCGGTCGAGGGGGCGAAGGGCGAGGTTATTGGAAATGTAATGAAATGTTAATATGTTTATCTAATGTATGTCCTTAGGGTTTAAGTTTGTCATCTAAATAAAGCTGATGGCAGCTTCGAGAGGTTTTCATTTTCAGACAATGTTATTTATTGTCCAAATTTATTTTAATTTGATTTGAATGTTGCAATTATTTTCAATTCTTTATTTATATTTATGTATTTGCATTATTATTGTTGAGGGTTTTTATTTATTTCAATTATTGGTCTACAACTGTTTGTTTTTAAGGACGTGTAGTGCGCATTCTACCAGATAATCATAGAACTAAAACCTCTTCCTTTCCTTCTCTCATTTTTTTCCTTTCTTTTTGCGTGCCAAGTTTTCGCTATATTTTATTTACTATTTGATTTTAGGCAAACGTGCACATAACAAATGTAGTTTTTTGCGTTATTATAAGATTTTTTTTAAACATAATATTATTAAATTTAATATCCTAATCGCTTGATATATCATGCAGGACAACGTCTGCCGGGTCCGCTAGTATATATATATATATATACTAGCTAAGGTACCCGGCTTCTCTCGGGAATCATTAGAGTCTTAGCGTGATGGTATTAGCAGATTTCCCTTAAGGGAAATCAGCTATTAAGGTTGTACTCATGACGGAATTTTCGAAATTTTTCTTCAAATGTCCATCGATCCTACCTAGTAGATGACGAAAATGAGGTCCGTTCAAAACTGTATATATATATATATATCTATATATATATATATATATATATATATATATATATATATATATATATAAAATTGTAACCAATTGTACATTGATTTTTTTCGCGAAATTTCACGATAACTTTTCGTTTCACATGTCATAGACACCATAACTGCATTTTGTTTCTTTCGTGTCTGTTTTTTTGTTTGTTTGTTTGTTACCTTTTCACGCATAAACGGCTGGACCGAATTTTATGAAACTTGGTATGTATATTACTACTAGCCCAACTTAGACTTTAGGCTATATTAATATTCTCTAAGACGAACAGGAGTGGGGGTTATAAGGGAAGCCTGAAATTAAAAATAGTGATATTTCGTTTCCTATTGGTTTTTCCACAACAATTTTATTGGGCACTAACGAACTTAACAAAGCTAGGTATGTCAATTAGCATTAATTCTTCCATGATTATAAGTTATATTAAGATTTTTAGGTTCGAACGAGAGGGGGGTTTTAAGGAAGGGCTGAAATAAAAATTCACCATATTTACATGTATAAGAGACGGGAAATATAAAAATATCGAAGACAGTGAAGTCTTATCGAACAAATATTCTATTATTAGCAAATCCAAGGCAACGACGGGTATCAATCCTAAACACTGGGACGGGTAAATGTCAAAATATTGTGCAATGTAAAGCCTGCTAAAAAGTACCATCCCCATTCAGCCTCAAATGAATTCCCGGGCGAAGCCGGGTATCTGAGCTGGTATATATATATATATATATATATATATATATATATATATATATATATATATACAGTTTTGAACGGACATCATTTTCGTCATCTCCTGGGTAGGATCGATGGACATTTGAAGAAAAATTTCGAAAATTCCGTCATGAGTACAACCTCAATAGCTGATTTCCCATAAGGGAAATCTGCTAAAAAGACATGGATTTCTCATTTTGGCATACCAAAGACCTTAGTTACCGATAACGGAACTTATTTCACATCTAGCGAGTTTAAGCAGTTTTGCAGACAATTTGGAATCAAACACCTTATCATCCGACAATTTGGAAGCGCTTATCATCCGCAATCGAATGAACAAGTTGAAAAAATATGTAGATGCAATGAAAAGTAGCCTGAAAATGATGTGTTATGAAACGTCACATATATCTTTAGATGACTACCATATTTGAATAATTTTCTTTTTAAATACAGATTAACACCTCACTTGTCCACGGGTCTTTCTCCAGCTGAAATATTTATGGGAGGAGCCTCAGGTGTCAGATGGATTTCCTATGTCCGGAACAAAAAGAAGCAAACAAGAATATGAATGAGAACAAGAGGAAATCTGGGGAAGAAGGAAGACCAAATGCCGTTAAATATTTCATGCCGAAGGAGTTAGTCTTCGTGCTAGACTACAGGCAAGGGAAGGCGTTCTGGAGGTCCGGGGTGATCCAGAAGATACGCCAACAGAACACTTGGTTGGTTGAAGTAGAAGGAAGGCTGATTAAGAAACACGCGGATCAGCTGAGGAGAAGGAAGCTACTGGCAGAAGAAAGAGATCATCTGAGGGGCCACATGTTGCAGATCAGATGTTTAGTAGTTCAGATGTTTGGAGTGATCAGAGTTGTAGGTTGATAAATGTATGAGAACATAATGTTAATATAAAGTTTGTGGTTGAAAGTAGAAAGTGTCTATTCTATTCCAATTAAGTTATTTGCAAACATAACAATATTTAATGGTGCAGAATGGTTTAGCAGTAGTAAGGTTTTAGTCATCCAAAAGAGTTATAAAGACAGTTTTAATGATGAGGGAGAGAGGTTCCCCCCCGTCTATCCCCCCCCCCCCCGTTTTCATTTAAACGAAACCGCTTAAGCCCGCTTCTTCAGACAATCGCTCGGATTGAAAGCCTTGGGGCTTACCTCTTTCCTGCTCATTTGAATGGATTCGCAGCAAGTTCTTTAAATTGTGCCTTTTGTCGGCAAGAGAGGGCTCTATTGTCGCAGCTTCTTCCGCCGGCATTTAATCACGCAAATCGTCTTGAGCAAATTCCCTTGAGAATGCGCAGCTGACTACAAACACAACTAGTCGTATCTTTTAGAAGATTCACGTCCGTTACATTCTCATTCTATGCTCAAAGTGACATTTCCATTCTCCCATTCCATTTCTCCCTCTCAGTCAAGGCATTTGGTTATATGTTATTTGTTGACGCCCAGCTGGGGATAGTTGGAATGCAGGCTACCAACCTTTTCAAGCCAGGGAGCAACTAATTAATCAGCATCAATATAAGCCTTGTCCACTACAAGTATTTTTAAATGCAGATTGCGCTTGCAGAGACCTCGCTCCACCATTAGTGCTAGCTGTCAATACAAAAAAGTAAGTCAAAAAAAAAAAAAAGGTAAACTAAGCAGATTTTCCCTAGTAAAGTTTGACAATAGATAAATCAACATACTGGTAACACAACACCGTGAATGTTGAGTAAATAGACACATCCGATAATAAGAAATCTTACCCCTCCCAACGTTAAGCATCTGAAATATAAAAAAAAAGTCCGTCACGCAGGGGCTGCGTAAACTAAGCAGATTTCCTACGTGAAGTTTAGCATTTGAGAAATCTGCATACTGGTGACACAACACCACCATAAGTAAATACAAACGGTACAAATCTTTCAGTTAATTTTAATAAACTCCCAACTGAAACGGCTTCTGAATTGTAAGAATAATTTATATTTTAATAACTCAAATTTTAGTAGTCCAAGAACTAAAGAAGGGGGGGGGGCGGATAAACAGAACGTATTTGCATAAATTTCACAAAGTAACGAAGGTTAGGTAAGGTTAGAAACTACAGGTTAGGTTAAAAGCTTCCGCCAGAGCCAAGACTTACGAAAACTGCCGAACAAACCCGAACAACACCTGACCACAGACTTCATAAAAATGCAAATATCTCGGTTAATAATCAAGATAGAGAATAAGTGTATATAACAATATTTATAGTAAATTTAATTTGCCATAAGATTGGTTCTATACAGTTTTTCGATCCGATGCATAATAACGGAGATCCCACTGGTCCGATTTCAGCCAGCCGTTAACGAACTTGATCTTCCTTTTTACATAAAACGATTAAATACCGAGTACTCGCGTCATGAGTACGACCTCAATAGCTGATTTCCCTTAAGGGAAATTTGCTAAAAAGGTCTGTTAACTGCTCACCGTGAAAGAATAACAATTTCTGAAATATATCAAAATATAATATATTAATTTTATTTAAAACTATTTACCATATCTAGTTATGTAATTTATAATGAATCAGAATTATTTTTATCTCAATCACTAAAGAGATTCTACTTCAAAAACTTAAGAGGGGAGGGGATAGACAGATTTACAAAATTCTCCCCCCCACCAAAACCCTCCCCCTCCCACTGGTAAACAAACTTGATCTTTAGTTTTGCATGAGTGCTTACAACAATAATACTGACAGCCAGAGCGATAACAGACATATATCTATACTATCTAAGGTACCCGGCGATGCCCGGGAAATCATTACTGACTGACTAATGATGGTATTTTTATAGCAAGACTTCAATGTGTACAATTGCACTTCCCACCACGATGTATTTTGTTTTCCAAACAGCCAATCCTAAAGTGTAACTTTCAGGGTTAATAGAATAGAAATTAGAATAGATAGTTTTGAAGAATATATGAAAATGGGTTTCTAATCTATCCCTCACGAATTTTTGACTCACGGTTTTTGAATAATTCAAACCATAATCGTGGGTAGCATTTATTACAATAAAATATCATCTATAATGAACATATTTCCTGCCAAAAATCAATCCAAGCATATATGGTTTTAGCACAGTTTTATACATAAGATTATATTCGTATTAGTAAGCCTCTGTGGAAATCACTTCCAGTCATGGCAGCATTCCACGGGAAATAAGTAAACTCAATTAACTCCAGTCCATTTCCGCTCTCGCAGGAGCGTTATCATCATTGTTTTCCTTAGAATATTGATTCAGAATATTATTTTAATAATTTATCTCCCTGATAGAACTAAATAATAGATCCCTAAACATAATTTCATTTATGTTCAAAAAGCTAGATGAGGGGAAGAAGCCCCCCTGCAACCTAGTAATACTTTAAACATTCATATCGAGTATATATTAAATACCAGAAATGCTCTTATAGTTTATATTTCTATTGGAAATAAATAAAGTTATAGGGAAAATAAATAAATAGATGAGGAGGCGACGGAGATTTATAAGCTCACTAATCCGACTCATACTTACAACTATCATATAAGACTAAAACATAACATCTTTTGTCATAATATCCATTTATTAAAAACACTTAAATAAGCACTAATAAAATTATTGATTCCCGCAATAGTTTTAGCGTATATGCCGTATTAACTTCATTTACGGCAAAAGTGAATAGAACAAAAGTTACTTTAAATAACAAAAGTAAACAACTTTTGCTATGTGCACGTTTGCCGAAAAAAAATAGAAAATGGAAATTGCGAATTTTTATCTCAGGCCTGTCTTATAACCCCCACTCCCGTTTGAACCTAAACATTTTAATATAGATTCTAGAGTCTTTGGTGCCAAATAATATTGTTGACTCCCGCTATAATTTTTAGCGTATAACGCCTTTATAATTCGGTATTCCACCATAGTGTATATAGCAAAAGTTTCTCTAAATAACAAAATAAACAACTTTTGTCATGTGCAGTTTTGCAGAAAAACCATTAGAAAAAGAAATATCGCTTTTTTTAATTTCAGGCCTCTTTTATAACCCCCACTCCTGCCCGTCCCTAGAAATATTGGTATAGCTTATGATAATTAAGGCGTCATAGATAATACACATACCGAGTTTTATTTAGTTCGGTTGAGTCGTTTGTGCCAAATAAAATTGCTCACTCCCGCCATAGGTTTTAGCGTATAACTCATTTATACTTCCGTATACGGGAAAAGTGCATATAACAAACGTTACTCTACATTACAAAATAAACAACTATTGTTATGTGCATATTTGCTGAAAAAGCAATAGGAAACGAAATATCGCTATTTTTAATTTCAGGCCTCCCTTATAACCCCCACTCCTGTTCATCTCAGAGAATTTTAATATAGCCCAAAGTCTAAGTTGGGTTAGTTGTAATATACATACCAAGTTTACTAATACGAATATAATCTTATGTATAAAACTATGCTAAAACTATATGTGCTTGGTTTGATTTTTGGCAGGAAATATGTTCATTATAGAGGATATTTAATTGTAATAAATGCTACCCATGATTATGGTTTGAATTATTCAAAAACCGTGTGTCAAAAAGTCGTGAGGGATAAATTAGGAACCCATTTTCATATATTCTTCAAAACTAAAATTTCTATTCTATTAACCCTGAAAGTTACACTTTAGGATTGGCTGTTTTGAAAAAAAAACAATACATCGTGGAGGGAAGTGCAATTGTACACATTGAAGTCTTGCTATAAAAATACCATCATTAGTCAGTCAGCAATGATTTCCCGGGCATCGCCGGGTACCTTAGCTAGTATATATATATATAGATATATATAGCTCAGATACCCGGCTTCGCCCGGGAATTCATTTGAGGCTGAATGGTGATGGTATATTTTTGGCAAGTCTTTACTTTGCACAATATTTTGACATTTACCCGTTCCAGTGTTTAGGGTTAATACCCGTTGTTGGCATTTGTTAATAATAAAATTATTTTTTTATGTAAGACTTCACTGTCCTCCATATTGTCATATTTCCCGTCTCCTGTGCATTATGCATAGATTTGAATTATTAAGGAGAAAATATTGACACACATTTGAATTAATTTTTTCAGGTGAGGTACCTGGTAGTTCATATTGAAAAGAAGTGTTGAGCAAATTTCTCTAAATAACAAAATAAACAACTATTATTGCACTAAAGACTCAAGCGAATTAAACTAAACTCGGTATGTGAATTAGTACTAATGCCTTCATTATAATAAGCTATACTAACATTTCTAGGGACGGGCAGGAGTGGGGGTTATAGGGAAGGCCTGAAATTAATAATAGTGATATTTCGTTTCCTATTGCATTTCCGGCAAATATGCACATAACAAAAGTTGTTTATTTTGTTATTCAGTGAAACCTTTTTTTATATACACTACAATCGTATACCGAAGTATAAAGGCGTTATACGCTAAACATTATAGCGGGCAATATATATTCTCATCAATATGAAGCAATATATATTATATCGATATTCACATACCGAGTTTGGTTTAATTCGCTTGAGTCTTTAGTGCCAAATAAAATTGTGGACTCCCGCTATAGTTTATAGCGTATAACTCATTTATGCTTCCGTATACGGCAAAAGTGCATATGATAAAAGTTACTCTAAATTACAAAATAAACTACTTTTGTTATTATTGTCATACCTCTCGGTGGAGACCGTCGTCATTGGCTAATGGCTGAGTACCGCTGGCAAGCGCTTTCGATGCGATGGCATCATCTTCAAGCCTGTTGATAGTGTACTGAGTTGCTTGTCCGTCAGTCAGTGGGTTTTAAGCACTGTTCACCGTATTAGTTGTTTACGTTTAGTCCAGATCTGTTTACTTACCATTAAGATCTGTCACACGAGGGATGTTGATGTTCAGGTAAATTGTTTTCGTGTGGTGGGTTGTTTACGTTGAATCGAGATCTGTTTATTTACTACTCAGATGTGTCAACGGGTGTGTTAGTGTTCAGGTAAATTGTTATGTGTGGTGGGTTGTTAACGTTTTATTAGATCTGTTTACTTACCATTCAGACCTGTCACACGAGTTGCGTTTAAACTAGTGTTCAGGTAAATTGTTATCGTGTAGTGGGTCATTGTCCTCATCCGTATGGGTGTTTACATTTCAAGTGTTAATGTGTATGGTGGTATGGTGTAATACATATGATATGTAGATACGGGTATAATATAATATTTGTGTCATTGTTATTATACATTTAAAAATTATGTATCATAGAAAAATGAATAAATAAATGATTAAATACTATATGGAACTACCTGCGTCGTCGCTTTACCTGTTGGTAATCCTGGGTGATTCCGTCTGTTGGCGTCTTCCGTTTATTATTCCTTTTAAGAAGTTGTAGTGGTCTGAAGATCGTGTCCGAGCTAGTGTTGAGCTGTTCATTGATGATGTCTCCGTTGAATGTCCGTTGTTTGTATATCTCCATATTCTCTAGTATATCCAATCGTCGGCCTTTCGTTTGTCGGTGTAGAAGTTTCATGCTGTCGGCTATACTCGTCGGGTCGTGGCAATGGTCGTTCAGGTGGTTGGCGAAATTGGAATCTCGTTTGTTAAGTCTGAACGAGCGGATATGTTCGGTGTATCGCGTTTTCAATCTCCTTCCAGTTTGTCCAATGTATGTGTTGTTACAGCTGCACGTGAGTTTATATACTCCGTTCATATTGAAGATGTCCTTGTTCTCGATGTCATTTGTGAGCTTCTGCCGTAGGTTGTTGTTGGTTCTGAACGTAGTGTGAAGTCCTTCTTTCCGAAGTGCGTTTGTGATTTTATATGTATCAGGACCCGTGTATGTGATTGCGTGGCGTTTGGTGATTGGTTCAGCCGAAGTGCTCGCGTCTTGCTTGGCGTTACTAGTTATTTTCTTGAGTAACTTATCGATCGTGTGTCGTTTGTAGCCGTTATTGTAGGCTATTTCGTGTATTGTATTCAACTCCTTGTCGTAGTTTTCCTTTGAGAGCGGAAGGGTATGTAGTCTGTGTAGCATGTGGCGAAATGCAGCTAGTTTGTGCTGAGTTGGATGGTTTGAAGTGGCGTGTATTGTTGTATCCGTGGATGTAGGTTTTCTATATATGCCGTAATCCAATCTGTAAGTTTTCCTGGTAATCATGAGGTCAAGGAAGTTTAGTGTTCCTTCGTTTTCAGTCTCCAAGGTGTAGCGGAGATTGGCGTGGAGTGTATTGAGGTCTTTCAAAATCCCGTTGATGTCGTCTGTTTCCACGATGCAAAATGTGTCATCTTCGAATCTGAAATATCTTGTAATTTGATGTTTATCCATGAGTTTTTCTATGTGCGTATCTTCGATGTGTTGAATAAATATTTCCGTAAGTATAGAAGAAGTGGGATTTCCCATTCCGAGTCCGTCTGTGGGTATATATATCTCGTTGTTGAAGCGGAAGTAATTCTGTTTCAGCACTGTCTTATCGTCTTAATCGTTAGCGCCCAATAAAATAGTTGACTCCCGCTTTAGTTTATAGTATATATCTCGTTTATACTTCGTTAAAAGTCAAAAATGAATGTTACAAAAGGTACTCTAAATAACAAAATAAAAAACTTTTGTTAGGTACATATTTGCCGAAAAACAAATAGAAAACGAAATACCGCTATTTTAAATTCAGGCCTCCCTTACAACCCCCACTCCTGCCCGTCCCTAGAAATGTTAGTATGACTTATTATAATGAAAGCGTTAGTGCTAATTCATTCGTTATAGGTTTTTGCGTATATCTCGTTTATAATTCATTTTTTTTTAATTTATTTAAATGAGTTCCGCAACACCGGCGATTTACTCATTATTAAATCGTGCATGCAAAAAAAAAAAGAATAGCAAAAAAAATAGAGGGAAACGTAAAAGGAGTGAACAAAGGTGGTTTTTGATGGGTTCATTGGAATACCATTTTTATAAGAATCAAATAGTATTGTATGGAAACATCAAGATGGTGAAAATGATATAAATGAAAATATAAGATTGACTGGGGGGGGGGGGAGAAATAAATAATAATAATAATAATAAAATAAGGAGAAGAGAAAAGCAAAGAAATAACTAAATTAAAAAAAAATAAGAGAAAACAAAAAAAAAAAAAAAAAAAAAAAAAAAAAATGAATAATTAAAAGAAAAAGGGGAAATGGAAACTAAAAAATAAAATAATATATTGAAATATTAATATATAAAATTATTGTTTATACACCCTGCTAATGTAAGGAAGAAGTAAGGAGTAGTGTGTGTGTGGAAATTGTAGATTATAGTGTGTTGTATATATTAATGTCTTTTAGGTGTTTAATGATTGAGTCTAGGTAATTACTGTTATCGGTCAAAAGTTCCTGTAAGTCATGTGGAATATCTAAATTGTCTCTTAGTCGACAGTTAGTCAATATGTGATTTACAGTTAATGTTTCGTTACAATGTCTACAAGTCGGTGTGTCCTTGTTTGTCATTAAGTGTCCGTGGGTCAGCAAGGAATGGCCAATGCGTAGTCGGGTAAGCACAACTTCCTCTCTTCGTGTGCTCCTGTTACTTGATGGCCATTCCTTAACTGTTTGTTTTATTTGTCTTAGTTTATTGTCGTTTGTGTTATCCCAAGATTGCTGCCACTGCTGTTGTAGTGCCTTAATGCATTCGGCTAGTACGTCTTGGTGGTCTGTACAGTTTATGTCTATATCCGGTTTGTTTACAGTACACTTGGCTAATCTGTCGATGTCTGTACTTTCCTTAATGTCTGTATGTCCAGGTAACCATAAAAGACTAATGTGTGTGTTGCTAGAGTTTAATCGGTGAAATTGTTCAAAAATTTTGATAGCCAAAGGATTTGTCGAGTAAATGTTGTTGAGTGTATGTAGTGAGCTTAATGAATCTGTGCACAGTACTATTTCACTTTGGCAGCTTTGGACTCTTGACAAGGCTAATAGGATGGCCTGCAGCTCAGCTGTATAAGAGCTAGATACAGGCGTCAATTTTAGCTGGGAATTATTGGGACCAACTATCGCAGCAGAACCAGTACCACTTGCTCTCTTAGAGGCATCAGTATAAGCAAAGGCACTATTAGCCTTGTCAACCCAATACTGACCTAAAATAGGCACTGTACATGTGTTGTGAGGTTGGGTTGGATTTTTTAAACTTGCCTAAAGATGTGTCCATTGTAAAATTTTGAATACGCCAAGGAGGATATGGAAGTAACTGGAGAGTGTATATGTCCGTGTTTGCTAATGGTATTTGTGTAGTGTAAAATGTATATCTTATGGAAAGTGGTCTCGGTCTAGTTCGGTAAACCAAATACTTATTATAATATGTATTATGTAGGACTGACGTTGAGCATGGAGTATTTAAGAATTTAGATTTTAGGACATATTTTATACATAGTTTCTTCCTCCTAAGATCTAAGGGTGGTTCGCCAGCCTCCACATAAATGCTGTTTATCGGACTAGACCTAAATGCCCCTGTAGCCAGGCGAAGACCTGTGTTGTGGACAGTATCTAACATTTTTAGAACTCTGGGACGGGCCGATGAATATGCTATGCAGCCATAATCCAGTAAAGACCTGGTGTAGGCACGATAGAGTTTTAGCATAGAGCATCTGTCCGCACCCCACTTAGTATTGCTTACAACTCTTAAAAGATTCAAGGATTTCTTGCATCTTGTAAGAAGATCTTTAATGTGGGGTATCCAGGTTAATTTTTTATCAAATGTTAGACCTAAAATTTTAATGCTATCCACATTTAGAATAGGTGCATTATAGATGGTAAAATTAGGAGCTGGGGAATTTCTTCTTTTAGTAAATATTATACTCTTAGATTTCCCGGATGAAAACTTCATCCCAGTGTGAGATGACCAGCTCTCTAAATTTACTATCGTCTGTTATACAATGGAACATGCTTGGTCATAGGAACAAGAACAATGGTAAATAAACAAATTGTCAGCATACAGGCAGTATTTTACTGTTGGTGGGATATATTCATGAATGGAGTTCATGGCAATGTTAAAGAGGGTAGTGCTCAGTACACCCCCTTGAGGTACTCCGTTTTCTTGTAGGAACCTATCAGAAAGAGTTGTTCCAATCCTGACTCTGAAATGTCTATTTCTTAAATAATTTTTAATGAAATTAAAAATATTTCCTTCAATTCCCCAGTCCAGTAAGGTTGTAAGAATTTTTCGACGCCAAACTGTATCATAAGCCTTTTCTATGTCCAAGGCCACTGCTATTATTATCTCTCTATTTAAGAAAGCGTTGAGGATATCATTCTCTAGCTTTGTCAGGTGATGCATGGTTGAATGGCGTTCTCTAAAGCCACATTGAAATGGAGACAACAATTCGGAATGATCTAAGAACCAGTGTAGACGTTTATTCAAAATTTTTTCAAGCAGCTTACAAAGACAGCTGGTCAACGAAATAGGTCGATAATTGGATGCAATCGTTTTATCCTTGCAACCTTAAGGACTGGAATAACAATGGATTCATTCCAAGAGTCAGGATATAGCCCATTCTCATAAATTTTATTATAATACCTCACAAGATGGTTAAGGGCAGAGTCGGGTAATTCTTTTAACATTTTGTAACTTATTCCGTCTTGTCCTGGCGTGGAGTCTCGTGTGTTCGTAAGTGCGAGTTTCAGTTCTTTAAGAGTAATTAGGTCATTGAGAGGATTGTCAGACGTATTACTAATTGGCAGGGGTACTGACTCTATTAAATTTTTATATTCGAGAAATTGAGGAGAGTAATTTTCAGAGCTAGAAATTTTGAAGAAATGTGTGGCTAAAAGGTTACAAAGATGAGGAGTGTCCGTGATTGTGGTACCATTATCTTTTAAACCTGTCACCGGTGGTCTGTAATTCCTGTGTAAGATCTTTAATGTTCGTCCATAAATTAGTCGTCGTAGTATTACTGTTAATGTTAGACAAAAATTCTGTCCATGTTTTCTTTTTACTAGTTTTAATTACCCACTGCGCCCTTGCCTTATGTTTTTTATAATTTATGAGGTTAGTTTCTGATGGGTTCCTAGAGAAGATACGAAGTGCTTTCTTTCTCTCAGTTGTTGCTTTTTTACATTCCTCATTCCACCAAGGGGCCGGTGTTTTCTTATAACTGGTACTTGTTTTGGGAATACTACTGTCAGCAGCACGAACTATAATTTTACAAAATTCGTCCATGTTAGTCATGTCGGAAGTCAAGTGTTCACTGATTGATCTCTGAAATAAGTCCCAGTTCGCTTTTCTTAAGTTATATCTTCTACAAACTCTAAACTGAGGCTTTGGATTTTTCTTTAGAGAAATGACAATCGGGATATGATCACTTCCGTACGAGTCGTCACAGACCATCCATGAAAATCGAGTGAAAATGTTAGGCGTGCATGCGGAAATGTCTATGTGTGACAGTGTTCCTGTACGGGGGCATAAGTGAGTTGGTGAAGTTGTGTTTAGAGGAATCAGATCAAATTTGTCCAGGATTGTCTGTAACTGTTGTCCTCTATTGTTGTATTGAGATGCTCCCCACATTGTGCTCAGGGAGTTAACGTAAGATAATAGTAAGATTGGAGTTGGTAGTTGAGTTATCAAGTCGTGAAGTGCAGGTACGTCGATCGGCTCCCTTGGTGGGAGGTAAAGTGAACATACTGTCATACGAATAGGGGAATGCACTCTAACTGCAACTGCTTGAACTGTAGTGCGTATTGCTATCATGCTGCTATGAATAGTGTCCCTAACTAAGATAGCAACACCACCCGAAGTTTTTCCTCCATCACAGTAGTCCCTTCTGTACATATTATACCTGTACAGTGACGCTTGTTTATTGGGAAGTAAGTGTGTTTCTTGGAAAGCAATGATGTTAGCAACATGTCTATCCAACTAACACTTCAAGTCATGTAAGTGTCTATGAAAGCCATTCATGTTGCATTGTATAACACTTTCCATAAGAATATTTTAGTTTAGTGTGAAGATGTTTTTGGTATTTTACCTTTTACGTGTTTAGGTTTAATAGACTCTTTAGCAGGGGTATTTTTTCGTTTAGATAATTTAGTGTTTAAATTAGGGCAAGATTTACCTGATGTTTCCATACTACTTAATTTTGTTTTTGAATGTTCGGCGCATTGCTCGTCATTCTCAGGTTTTACAGACTGCCGAGTTTGGATTTTTTTTGCTATTTCCTTTTTTGGCAACACTACATTTCCTTTCTCTTCAGACTTCTCTTCGTACACTTGACATTCTTCATCTTTTCGTGGATGACTACATTCGGGATCTGGCGTAAGTATCAAATTGCCTTCATCCAAGGTTATTTTCATATTGGGAGCAATATATTCACTCGAAATGCTTGCTTGACTACTTTGAGGCAGGGGCTCTTTTAATACATAATTGCACAAACGTTCCAAAATATTTTCTATTTTAATCATTTTTTTCGGACAGCCTTCTGCAATTCGTGCAATTCTTCTCATCATTTTCCCTTGCTACGGTTGAATATAGTGGCTTATTGGCGTCCTTCTTGTTTACAGCGAACTTCTGTTTTGCTTCATTGTATGAAATGTTTTCATTTGTCATTTCTTTTAAAACTTGGACTTCTTTTTCATACGGTTGACACCCTTTGCCCCAAGTAACATGATCTCCACCGCATTGACAACATTTTAGTTGAACTTTACAGTCTCCGTCATGCCTTGATTCACTGCACATTTTGCATCTAGGTGGTTGCTTGCAGGATTGGGTAGCGTGAAATAATTGCCAACAATTGAAACAACGCAGTGGTAATGGAACATAGGGCCTTACGGGTACTGACATATATCCCACTTTTATTTTTTGTGGCAGAATGAGCTCATTGAAGGTAGCAACGAACATTGTTCTCTGCGGCTTCTTTCTTGTTTGAAACCTTCGGAGATGAACAACATTCTGAGTTCTTAGTTCTTCCAGAATTTCTTTGTTCTCCAGTTCATTGATTTCTGGACACGTAAAAATCCCTTTACGAAAGTTCAATGACTTGTGCGGTAAAACAACGATACTATGCTCGTAAAAAGTGTTTTGTTTTAGTAAGATATCACAAGTCTGTTTGTTGGGACAGGTTATCAATAGTGCCCCACTATTTCTCATTTTCTTGACTTGAATATCTTTTCCAAATTGAGTAATCCATCTTTGAATGAGAAAAGGATTCATTCTATTGAATGAAACATCTTCACTGTCCATCTTTATAACAATGTGTCGTAGGTTAGGTAACGACAAAGAGTTCCAATCTTCCGATTTGTTCGGTTTAAGAGTCATGGTGGGAGTTTCTTTGTTACCCAGGCTTGTAGAGTGACTAAAGCTCTCTGTTTCTTCCATCTTCTTGATGGAGTAATCTTGAATTCTGCTATATTTTTTAATTTAGCAAACGACAATATTTTTATACGTGTTTTCTTTACAGTGTCAAACATATGATCTTCGTTTATAATTCAGTATACGAAAAAAGTGTATATAACAAAAGTTACTCTAAATAACAAAATAAACAACTTTTGTTATGTTTATATTTGCCGTGTTTAGGGTTATACCCGTTGTTGGCATTTGTTAATAATAAAATTAATTTTTTATGTAAGTCTTCACAGTCCTCCAAATTGTCATATTTCCTGTCTCCTGTGCATTATGCATAAATTTCAGTTATTAAGGACAAAATATTAACATAGATTTGAATTAATTTTTCCAGGTGAGGTACCTCATAGTTTTTTTTTTTTTTTTTTATTTTCTCCTCATAGTAACCCTGTGAGGAGTTATTTATTCAAATACATGTTCCATTGCCACATGGCATATTACATGTATTATTATGTTTAAATACATCATTATTTTACAATAAATATTTGTTTATCAATTGTCTATTCAAATATTCAAGAAATAAAATAAAATAAATAAATAAAAAAAAAATAAAAAATAAAATACAATATTAAAATAAGTATGGTAATTACAAACAGAATTAATAAATGAAATGAAAAGTAAATAAATAAATACAATAAGGACAAAAGCATGTCAATTAAAATTAAACTTAAACTCAACGATGTTTAATTTGCGAGTCTATGTAAGGTAAATATATTGAATTATAATTCCCATTCCTCACAATCAACTTCACATTCTAATGAATTTTTGCTACATCCATATCTATACTTTTGATAAACTTTATAAATTCTTTATTATATTTGTTAAATATAATATGAGGTGGTTCTGGCCAATTACCTCCTTTTAAGATTATGCTCATTATTAAATTTGATCTATTTTGACTAAATGTTGTGCAGTCATAAAGTATATGTAAAAACGTTTGTGTTGTCTGTAAGTCGCAAGTACATCTGTCATTGTGTAGAATTTTAAAGCTTGTTAAATAATGTCCTGTCTGTCCATGTTCCGTTAGAAATTGTGTGCATTTGTGATGGTGACTCTTAATTGTGTTGTAGTTGTTGTGAGTTATATTTGGTATGTATTGATGTAAGCTGTAAGATTTGTTACATGCCGTCCATTCTCTGTTCCACTTTTGTATTGTGTCGGTACGTAAGTCTTTTTTAATGTATGAGAGTGGTACGAGGGCAAATTCTGGGTTTATGTTGGTATCCTGGGCTGCTTCCTTTGCTAACGTGTCGGCTTGTTCGTTTCCAATATTTCCTGAGTGGGCTTTTACCCATTCTATATGTATGTGTAGGTTTAAGTGTATAATTTCTAGAATATGTTGTCTAATGTTTTCTGTGAGCGGGTCGTGTATAGTAGGGTTGCGTATTGAGTAAATGAGAGTCGTGTTGTCTGTCTGTATGGTCGTATATTTGTGTAGGTTATATGACGATTTTATAATATATTCGGTAGCTTTTAAAACAGCGTATTTCTCTGCTTGATTATTAGAGCATCTAGCATCAAGTCGGTATTTGTATTTTAGAATATGTCCACTTGCAGTCTCAACAATTAATGCTGCTCCAGGTGTGTTGTTGTCAGTTTTGCTTCCGTCAGTAAATATGTGGGATGTCATAGTGTTTTCAGTCCATGGCTCGTCCAAATGTGATGTTACTTTCGCAAATAGTGCCGGGTGTAGCCATTGTGAGCAGTCAATGTGTTTATCTATTGTAATATTCATTATGTCTTTGTAGTCAGTTCGTTGTTTTTTTATGTTGTACAGAGTCGTCAGCTCTTCTGCTTTATATTCTGCTGGAATTATAGCTGCTAAAACACAACTGGCCTCGTAAGAAATAGTTCTATAACCTTTCTCAGTTTTAATACCTATGAGTCGTTGTAGTCTATGAAATTTCTTCAGGTTCCTTTTTCTGCGTAGAGCATAATGCCATACTGAAATACCGTAGAAAATATTAGGGACAATTGCACCTTCATAAATAGTTTTGAAGCATTCTGATTTCATACCCCAGGTTGTTCTTGTAGCGATACTTAACGTGTTAATGAGTTTTGAGACTTTAGTGTATATATAGTCAGTGTGTCTATTCCAATTTAGTTTTCGGTCCATGCCTAAGTATTTGATTATGTCAGTCTGTTCTAATGAAACGTCGTCAAGTAAATATATAGTTGAGGGATATTCCGTTTTCTAGAAAAAATAATGTATTTCGATTTTTCAGTGTTAAATTCAAGTTTGTTCTGTTTCGTCCAATTGGAAAGTATGCTAAGTAAATTGTTAGCAGTATATTCAAGAAATTTAAAACATTTATTTTCAATTAATAGTACTATATCATCGGCATAAGCAATTGTGAGTGTCGCAGGAGGTAACGGTACGTCAAAAATAGTGTAGATTAAGATGTTCCATAGAGTCGGAGATAAACTTGAGCCCTGAGGGCTACCAATAGTAACTGGTTTGGTGGAAGTATAATGTTTGCTCTCTATCGTCAAAGATCTTTCTCTAAAGAAATTTAAGATAATTTTATATAAGTTTTTTGAACAGTTATATGATTTAAGATTTTTTAAGATAGCTGGCCACCATGCATTATCAAACGCCCCTTTGATATCCAGACTGACCATTATGACATTAGATTTCCCATTTAAAGCTACATGGATTATATTTGTTATTTCTGTTATTGCATCTGTTGTTGACCTCTGTGGTGTAAATCCATACTGGCGTTCATGTATTATTTTATTAACATTTAAATAGTGTACCAGTCTTGAATTTATAACCTTATCCAGAACTTTAGACATCATTGGCAGAATGCTGATAGGCCTACACTTGGAACTCTCTGGTTTTTGAATAGGTATGAGAATTGCCGTTTTCCATTGTTTAGGTATTTGGCTTGTTGAAAATACGATTTGATATATTGTTGAAAATAAGTCAGGGAAGTACTCTGCTGTGTGTTTTATTATTTCAGCATTTAAATTGTCCCATCCTGGCGTCTTCTTAGAGTCCAAATGTTTCACAATTTCCATAATTTCTGATATTTCGAGTTCTCTGTCATCTTCGGAGTTTGGTAGAATTTGAGTTTCGCGTCTTATGAGTTTTTGCTCGATAGTGTCAGTATTCATGTTATCCTCACTAGTAAGGGAGTGAAGTAAGTGTTCCAGAGTTTGAGCATAATTTGTTGTATAGCCTTGATCACTTATTTTAATTGTTTTCATGGTATTAGATTTAATTTTTCCTGAGGAATATTTATAAGGCCATGCCCAAGCAGAGCTTCTGTCTAGGCTATTGCAATATTCCTTCCATGCGTTAAATTTACTTGTTTTAAGAAGTCTCTGATATTTATGCCGTACACTAACAAATCGATTGCGAGCTAGTTCTCTGTCTTGGGAATCTGATTTTGTTTTTCGATAAGCCTTTCTAAGTTTGTTGCTTTCTTTTCTCAGTTCGGTCAGCTCGTCATTCCACCACGGAACCGATCTATTTAAGCATTCTCTATTTTGGCCACATTTGTTTAAACTCATATTGCATGATTTAATCAAAGATATGGTGAAGTTATTTACTATTTCCTCAGGCGTAGATCTTGAGAGGTTTCTGGTTATCGTTTTTTCAAGATTATCAAGCTTACCAAGGTCAAAAGAGTTATTTAGAAATCTTTTATTTAACTGTTTACATAAACTATCCTTAAATTTGTTCCAATCAGCATTTTTGACTATATAATTACATCTGGAAAAAGTTTTTGATTTTTGTAGAGGAGGTTGATTAATTTGAATATTAAAGATAATGCTATGGTGATCAGAAAGGTTAATGTTATTAGAAATGTGCCAGCTGTTAATATTACTAAAAAATCGTGCATTTGTTATAGTTAAATCTATATTACTTTTCCCTCTAGTGCTCTCAAATGTTGTCAAGTATGATTTTTTGTTAACAATTTGTAAGTCGTTGTTTATAATGAATGACTCCAATTCGTTCCCACGAGGATTGGATTGCGAGTCGAACCAGAATTTTGAACGAGCGTTCGTGTCGATACCCATAATTATGTGATGCTCTCTGTATGACGAGAGTATTAAATATATTTTATTTAAATCAATATTTATGTGATGCTCTCTGTATGACGAGAGTATTAAATATATTTTATTTAAATCAATATTTATATCTCTAGTACAATCAAAGTATTCACTTATTGCTATATATTTACTGTCGTTGTAAGTGATTTCGACAGCACAAAGATCTGTATCCGAATATTGTTCTAACAAAATTACATCCAGTTTAGAGTTAAAGGTTACTATGCCAACTCTAGGCGTTCCTCCGTATGATTGGTACACCTTTCCTTTAGATTTATAACCTATGACATTTGAACTTATTACATATGGTTCTTGAAGAAGAAATATGTCAAACCTTTCCTCAGCCTGAAGTTTTTCTAAATTTAATGTACAAGCTCGAGAGTGATGTGCATTTAATTGTATTACATTAATCATTGGGATAGAATCAACAGATAATAACCATATTATTCATTTGAAATTGGCAATTTAGTATTGAGTATTTGCGATAAGTTTTTTTATTTCTGTTAAATAACATGGGCATTGTTTATCAAATGCAGGATGGTCTGTAGCAAATTTGACTTTATTAGAAAATGAATTATGATTTGAGCAATTAGAACACTTCAATATATTAGCCTCACATACCTCATCTTCATGTTGTTCCGAGCATCTGGAGCAGGTCTTCCTTCCTTCACAGCTTCTTTTCTTGTGGTGAAACTTGAGCCACTTCCCACATCTCAGGATTCGCAGGTAGTCTTCAATTCGGGCAACTTGGTATCCTATCTTGATCCGATGCTGTAAAAGGAGATGACGGCATCCACTTCTATTACTGCATGTCTTGTTTGATATTTTTCATTATTTAAGGTAATTATAGGTTTAATATTTTCCCTTTTTAACGGTAAGTCTAAATTTTGATCAAGTATGTGATCGAGAAGGTTATCTTTAGTGATCTCCTTTTCTATTTTTTTTATTATAAGCCGAGGATTTTTCTTTTTGACTTC
The DNA here is from genome assembly GCA_019009955.1 of Riptortus pedestris. Taxonomy (NCBI): domain Eukaryota; kingdom Metazoa; phylum Arthropoda; class Insecta; order Hemiptera; family Alydidae; genus Riptortus; species Riptortus pedestris. The sequence continues at coordinate 154,839,112 of CM032231.1, forward strand.
CTCAGCTTTTAGGTGTGGAGATTTGTTTATTTCATATATTATTTTATCCTTATCATTATTCTTTTCAGTTATAACAATTAAATTTGATTGTTTAGTAGATATAATCTTCGTGATACCTATTTTTAAATTTTTTGGGTTTAATGTTTTTTTAAATTCTCCCTTAGTTGCATTAATAGAACACGGGGATTTACTTTTCACAATAATTTTATAAGTACGAAATCCTTGAACATTTTCTATCTTGCTGTTCACAGCTTCTGAGTATGTTTTAATAACTTGGTTTGGTTTCTTAATATTTACTGTATCCTCATCGCTTGTTGTCATGTTTTCAAGTTTTAACAATTTTTCTTCTATTGTTTCCAGTGTATTACTTATTTTGGCCTTCATTTCTCCCTTAAAATTCCTTATTTCTTTTAATTCATGTAATAATGAAAGGACGTGTTTAAATAGATGCAATTCTTCCGCCATCTTGGACCGGATACGATTGGGTCTTTGTTTGAACGATCTGCTCTTGAATGGCCAATGACTGGGTTATGCTGTTATCATCAACAATTACTTTGTTATTGTAACTATGTTATTCAAATCAGCTTAACTTTTGTAGTAACACTTACGTTTTCTGCGCCAGTCCAAAATTAGTTTTCTAGGATGATTTTTAACTTGAAAATATGTCTTGAGCACTGAATGTTTTCAAATTTCCACGGAGCACTTAACCACGCACCCGCACAATATGGCTGCCCAACGGAACTGTACCTCATAGTTCAAATTGGAATGAATTGTTGAGCATATCAATATTTCTAAGCAAATTACTTGCTCCGCACATTGTTCCTCGAGAAATGTATAAAACAAAAGTTAAACTAAATAACAAAGTAAACAACTTTTGTTATGTTCATGTTTGTCGAAAAACAAATAACAATGGATTATCGTGAATTTTTATTTTAGGCCTCCCTTATAATCCCCACTCCCGTTCTAACCTAAACATTTTAATATAGCTTATAATCATGGAAGAATTAATGCTAATTGACATACTGAGTTTTAGCAGATTTCCCTTGAGGGAAATCAGCTATTGAGGTCGTACTCATGACGCGATTTTCGAAAAATTTCTTCAAATGTCCATCGATCCTACCCAGGAGATGACGAAAATGAGGTCCGTTCAAAACTATATATATATATCTATATATATCTTTATATATATATAATTCTAGCGTACGTGTGTATGTCACTGAACTCCTCCTAGACGGATGGACCGATATGATTGAATTTCTAAATACGCGTTCGGGTGACGCCCCGGATGGTTTAGCGCCGCAGATCGGCCAGGCAGATGGAGCAGGAGTGGGGGTCGTGAGGGAGGCCTGAAATTAAAAATAGCCGTATTTCGTTTCCTATTGGTTTATCGGCAAATATGCACAGGATAAGAGTTGTTTGTATTGTTATTTGGAGTAACTTTTGTCATGTTCACTTTTGTCGTATAATAAAGCATAAACGAGATATACAGTAAGAAAGTAAAGAGGGGCCAACAATTTTATTCGGCCCCAACGATTGAACCGAACTGAACAAAACTCGGTATGTGAATTAACGTTAGTTCTTCCATGGTTATAAGCTGTACTAAATTTGTTTAGTTCGAACGGGAGTGGGGGTTTACTGAAGGCCAAAAACTAAAAAACGCCGATATCTCGGTTAATAATAAAGACAGTGAAAATAGGTACATGACAAAGTGTATAGATCTTTTTATTTGCAAAAAGATTGGTCCTATACAAAATTTTGATCCGACTCAAGCTAACGGAGATATCTCGAATTTTCGAAAATCCTCCCCTCTAAATCCCCCCTCACAATCATCCGATTCCCGGCCGTTCAAGAACATGATCCGTCTTTTAACGTGAAACGTTTAAATACGGAGTTTGGTAACGATCGAGCAAATATTGCGACCGCTAGAGCGTTAACAGGCTAATACACCTCTATCTTTATATATATAATTCTAGCGTACGTGTGTATGTCACTGAACTCCTCCTAGACGGATGGACCGATTTGATTGAATTTCTAAATACGCGTTCGGATGACGCCCCTGATGGTTTAGCGCCGCAGATCGGCCAGGCAGATGGAGCAGGTCTCCGGTCGAGGGGGCGAAGGGCGAGGTTATTGGAAATGTAATGAAATGTTAATATGTTTATTTAATGTATGTCCTTAGGGTTTAAGTTTGTCATCTAAATAAAGCTGATGGCAGCTGCGAGAGGTTTTTAATTTCAGACAATGTTATTTATTGTCCAAATTTATTTTAATTTGATTTGAATGTTGCAATTATTTTCTATTCTTTATTTATATTTATGTATTTGCATTATTATTGTTGAGGGTTTTTGATTTATTTCAATTATTGGTCTACAACTGTTTGTTTTTAAGGACGTGTAGTGCGCATTCTACCAGATAATCATAGAACTAAAACCTCTTCCTTTCCTTCTCTCATTTTTTCTTTTCTTTTTGCGTGCCAAGTTTTCGCTATTATTTATTTACTATTTGATTTTAGGCAAACGTGCACATAACAAATGTAGTTTTTTGCGTTATCATAAGAAGATTTTTTTTAAACATAATATTATTAAATTTAATATCCTAATCGCTTGATATATCATGCAGGACAACGTCTGCCGGGTCCGCTAGTATATATATATTTGTCTGTTAACACTCTAGCGGTCGCAATTTTTGTTTAATCGTCACCAAACTCGGTATTTAATCGTTTTATGTAAAAAGGAAGATCAAGTTCGTTAACGGCTGAAATCGGACCAGAGGGAGGGGGGGTTTAGAGGGGGGATTTTCAAAAATTCGAAATATCTCCGTTATTATGCATCGGATCGAAAAATTGTATAAAACCAATCTTATTGCAAATTAAATTTACTATAAATATTGTTACATGCATTTATTCTCTATCTTGAATATTAACCGAGATATTTGCATTTGTAATCTGCGTGTGATCGATCACCAGTAGGCTATGTTCGGACTTTCCGCCGAGAGCTCTGGCGGCCGTTTCCATAACTACTCGTCCCTCGTGAATAGGTTTAGAGGTTAGGTTAACTGTTTTTTGGGGCTAGAAACTTCTGGGTTATTACGCCCTAAATAATGTTTTAGGTTTAGAGGTCTCTTACTACTACAGTTGTTATTAGGCAGATTTCTCTATTGTAAAACTACACGTGGGAAATCTGCTTAGTTTACGCAGCCCCTGCGTGACGGACTTTTTTAAGTTCGGTTTAATCGTTAGCGCCCAATAAAATAGTCGACTCCCGCTTTAGTTTATAATGTATATCTCGTTTATACTTTGTTAAAAGACAAAAATCAATATCACAAAAGTTACTCTAAATTAGAAAATAAACAACTTTTATTATGTTCATATTTGCCGAACAACGAATAGAAAACGAAATACCGATATTTTTAAATTCAGGACTCCCTTACAACCCCCACTCCTCTAGAAATGTTTGTATGGCTTCTTATAATGAAAGCGTTAGTGCTAATACACATACCGAGTTTTATTTATTTCGGTTGGGCCTTTTGTCCCAAATAAAATTGTTCACTTCCGCTATAGGTTTTAGCGTATATCTCGTTTATAATTCGGTATACGAAAAAAGTGTATATAATAAAAGTTACTCTAAATAACAAAATAAACAACGTTAATAAACAAAAGTTAATTATCATAAGCCATATCAACTTTTCTAGGAACGGGCATGAGTGGGGGTTGTAAGGGACGCAGACTTTAAAAATAGCGGTATTTCGTATTCTATTGGTTTTTCGGCAAATATGATCATAAAAAAAAGTTGTTTATTTTCTAATTTAGAGTAACTTTTGTGATATTAGTTTTTGTCTTTTAATAAAGTATAAACGAGATATACACTATAAACTAAAGCGGGAGTCGACTATTTTATTGGGCGCTAACGATTATACCGAACGTAAAAAAACTCAGTATGTCAGAATTTAAAAATAGCGGTATTTCGTTTTCTATTGGTTTTTCGGCAAATATGCACATGGCAAAAGTAGTTAATTTTTTTATTTGAAGCAACTTTTGTGATATTCACTTTTGTCTTATAACAAAGCATAAACGAGATATACACTAAAACTTTGGCGTGAACCAAAAATTTTATTGGGCACTATCGATTGAACCGAACTTAACAAAACTCGGTATGTCAATTAGCATTAATTCTTCCATGATTATAAGCTATATTACTATTTTTAAGTACAAACGGGAGTAGGGGTTATAAGCGAGGCCTGAAATAAAAATTCTCAATATTTCATTGTCTATTTGTTTTTCGACAAACATGCACATTACAAAAGTTGTTTACTTTGTTATTTAGAGTAACTTTTTTTTTTATACATTTTTTTCGGGAATAATGTATGAAGCAAGTAATTTGCGTAGAAATATTAGTATGCTCAACAATTCTTTACAACATGAACTACCAAGTACCTGGACAAATTAATTCAAATCAATGTTATAATTTTGACCTATATAATTCAAAGCTGTACATAATGGATAAAAATTAATTCAAATCAATGTTATTATTTTGACCTATATAATGCAAAGCATTTTTTTTTACCCCGAGCAACATCGCCACAGCTGCGAAGCTCCAAATAAATAAAAAATATGCATAATGCACAGGAGACGGGAAATATGACAATATGGAGGACAGTGAAGTCTTACATAAAAAATTAATTTTATTATTAATTAACCCTAAACACTGGGACGGGTAAATGTCAAAATATTGTGCAAAGTAAAGCCTTGCCAAAAACATAACTTCACCATTCAGCCTCAAATGAATTCCCGGGCGAAGCCGGGTATCTGAGCTAGTATATATATATATATATATATATATATAATTTTAACCTCTGTCTGTACATTGATTTTTTTCTCGAAATTTCACGATACTTTTTCTGTTCACATGAGATAGACATCTGCATTTTGTTTCTTTCGCGTATGTTTGTTCGTTTTTTAACTTTTCACACATAAACGGCTGAACCGAATTTTATGAAACTTGGTATGTATATTACTACTAACCCAATTTAGAGTTTAGGCTATATTAATATTAATACAGACTCAACCGAAATGAACAAAACTCCGTATCTGAATTAGCACTAAGTCCTTCATGATAATAAGCTGTACCATCATTTCTACGGACGGGCAGGAGTGGGGGTTGTAGGGGAGGTCTGGAAGTAAAATAGGGATATTTCGTTTCCTATTGGTTTTTCAGCAATTATGCACATTACAAAAGCTGTTTATTTTGTTATTAAGAGTAACGTTTGTTATTCATATTCACTTTTGTTTTATAACAAAGTATAAATGAGATATACACTAAAGCAAAGCGAGTGCCGACAGTTTTATTTGGTTCTAACAATTTAACGGAATTTAAAAAAAACTGGGTATGTGTGTTAGCACTAACTCCTACATTATAATCAGCTGTGCCAACATTTCTTGGGACGGGCAGGAGTGGGGTTATAAGGGACTCCTGAAATTAAAAATAGTGATATTTCGTTTCGTATTGCTTTTTCAGCAAATATGTACATAACAAAAGTTGTTTATTTTGTTGAGTAACTTTTATTATTTTCACTTTTCTCGTATAACAAAGTATTAACGAGATATACACTAAACACTAAAGCGGGAGTCAACAATTTTATTGGTCACTTGACTAAACTGGACTAAAAAAAATTCCATATGTGAATTAGCATTAACTCTTTTTTGATTATAAACTATATGGAGGTTTGTGGGCATCACTTATTTTGGGAAGGGAGGCTTTATATCGCCGCACTTCGTTTTTGGGCATAACTTATTTTGGGAAGGGATGCTTTATATCCTCGGACTTCGTTTGTGGGCATGACTTATTTTGGGAAGGGAGGCTTTATGTCGCCGCACTTCGTTTTTGGGCATAACTTATTTTGGGAAGGGATGCTTTATATCCTCGGACTTCGTTTGTGGGCATCACTTATTTTGGGATGGGAGGCTTTATATTGCCTCACTTCGTTTTTGGGCATGACTTATTTTGGGAAGGGAGGCTTTATATCGACGCACTTCGTTTTTGGGCATGACTTATTTTGGGATGGGAGGCTTTATATTGCCGCACTTCGTTTGTAGGCATCACTTATTTTGGGAAGGGAGGCTTTATATCGCCGCACTTCGTTTTTGGGCATGACTTATTTTGGGAAGGGAGGCTTTATATCGCCGCACTTCGTTTTTGGACATGACTTATTTTGGGAAGGGATGCTTTATATCCTCGGACTTCGTTTGTGGGAAACACTTATTTCCGGAAGTGAGGCTTTATATCGCCGCACTTCGTTTTTGGGCATAACTTATTTTGGGAAGGGATGCTTTATATCCTCGGACTTCGTTTGTGGGCATGACTTATTTTGGGAAGGGATGCTTTATATCGCCGCACTTCGTTTGTAGGCATCACTTATTTTGGGAAGGGAGGCTTTATATCGCCGCACTTCGTTTTTGGACATGACTTATTTTCGGAAGGGAGGCTTTATATCGCCGCACTTCGTTTTTGGGCATGACTTTTTTTGGGAAGGGAGGCTTTATATCCTCGGACTTCGTTTGTTGGAATCACTTATTTTGGGAAGGGAGGCTTTATATCGCCGCACTTCGTTTTTGGGCATGACTTATTTTGGGAAGGGAGGCTTTATATCGCCGCACTTCGTTTTTGGACATGACTTATTTTGGGAAGGGAGGTCTTTATATCCTCGGACTTCGTTTGTGGGAAACACTTATTTCCGGAAGTGAGGCTTTATATCGCCGCACTTCGTTTTTGGGCATGACTTATTTTGGGAAGGGATGCTTTATATCCTCGGACTTCGTTTGTGGCATCACTTATTTTGGGAAGGGAGGCTTTATATCGCCGCACTTCGTTTGTAGGCATCACTTATTTTGGGAAGGGAGGCTTTATATCGCCGCATTTCGTTTTTGGACATGACTTATTTTCGGAAGGGAGGCTTTATATCGCCGCACTTCGTTTTTGGACATGACTTATTTTCGGAAGGGAGGCTTTATATCCTCGGACTTCGTTTGGGGCATCACTTATTTTGGGAAGGGATGCTTTATATCCTCGGACTTCGTTTGTGGGCATCACTTATTTTGGGATGGGAGGCTTTATATCGCCGCACTTCGTTTTTGGGCATGACTTATTTTGGGAAGGGATGCTTTATATCCTCGGACTTCGTTTGTGGGCATCACTTATTTTCGGAAGGGAGGCTTTATATCGCCGCACTTCGTTTGTAGGCATCACTTATTTTGGTAAGGGAGGCTTTATATCGCCGCACTTCGTTTTTGGACATGACTTATTTTCGGAAGGGAGGCTTTATATCCTCGGACTTCGTTTTGGGCATCACTTATTTTGGAAGGGAGGCTTTATATCCTCGGACTTCGTTTTTGGGCATAACTTATTTTGGGAAGGGATGCTTTATATCCTCGGACTTCGTTTTTGGGCATGACTTATTTTGGGAAGGGATGCTTTATATCCTCGGACTTCGTTTGTGGGCATCACTTATTTTGGGATGGGAGGCTTTATATAGACGCACTTCGTTTGTAGGCATCACTTATTTTGGGAAGGGAGGCTTTATATCGGCGCACTTCGTTTTTGGGCATGACTTATTTTGGGATGGGAGGCTTTAAATCCTCGGACTTCGTTTGTGGGATTCACTTATTTTCGGATGGGAGGCTTTATATCGCCGAACTTCGTTTTTGGGATCACTTAGATTAGGAAGGGAGGCATTATATCGCCGCACTTCGTTTTTGGACATTACTTATTTTCGGAAGGGAGGCTTTATATCCTCGGACTTCGTTTGGGGCATCACTTATTTTGGGATGGGAGGCTTTATATCGCCGCACTTCGTTTTTGGGCATGACTTATTTTGGGAAGGGAGGCTTTATATCCTCGGACTTCGTTTGGGGCATCACTTATTTTGGGAAGGGAGGCTTTATATCCTCGGACTTCGTTTGTGGGAAACACTTATTTCCGGAAGGGAGGCTTTATATCGCCGCACTTCGTTTTTTGGGCATGACTTATTTTGGGAAGGGATGCTTTATATCCTCGGACTTCGTTTGTGGGCATCACTTATTTTGGGATGGGAGGCTTTATATTGCCGCACTTCGTTTGTAGGCATCACTTATTTTGGGAAGGGAGGCTTTATATCGCCGCACTTCGTTTGTAGGCATCACTTATTTTGGGAAGGGAGGCTTTATATCGCCGCATTTCGTTTTTGGACATGACTTATTTTGGGAAGGGATGCTTTATATCCTCGGACTTCGTTTGTGGGCATCACTTATTTTGGGATGGGAGGCTTTATATTGCCGCACTTCGTTTTTGGGCATGACTTATTTTGGGAAGGGAGGCTTTATATCCTCGGACTTCGTTTTTGGGCATGACTTATTTTGGGAAGGGATGCTTTATATCCTCGGACTTCGTTTTTGGGCATAACTTATTTTGGGAAGGGATGCTTTATATCCTCGGACTTCGTTTTTGGGCATGACTTATTTTGGGAAGGGATGCTTTATATCCTCGGACTTCGTTTGTGGGCATGACTTATTTTGGGATGGGAGGCTTTATATCCGCGGCACTTCGTTTGTTGGCTTCACTTATTTTGGGAAGGGAGGCTTTATATCGCCGCACTTCGTTTGTTGGCATCACTTATTTTGGGAAGGGAGGCTTTATATCGCCGCACTTCGTTTTTGGACATGACTTATTTTCGGAAGGGAGGCTTTATATTGCCTCACTTCGTTTTTGGGCATGACTTATTTTGGGAAGGGAGGCTTTATATCCTCGGACTTCGTTTTTGGGCATAACTTATTTTGGGAAGGGATGCTTTATATCCTCGGACTTCGTTTGTGGGCATGACTTATTTTGGGAAGGGATGCTTTATATCCTCGGACTTCGTTTTTGGGCATAACTTATTTTGGGAAGGGATGCTTTATATCCTCGGACTTCGTTTGTGGGCATCACTTATTTTGGGATGGGAGGCTTTATATTGCCGCACTTCGTTTGTAGGCATCACTTATTTTGGGAAGGGAGGCTTTATATCGCCGCACTTCGTTTTTGGACA